>BHFT01052461.1:69860-106243 GCA_004320025.1 Laticauda laticaudata
GGGGGGGGGGTGGGGGGGGGTCAAAGTTCTTCTTTCCCATGCCTTTTGGGATGGCTTGCCTTCAAAGGATTTTTTTTCCCAAAAAAAATAGGGAAAAAGAAGGGAGTGAAAAGGAAAATAGAGTGAGAGATTCCCAAATTTGCAGAGCAATGAAGTAGAATGATTTTAAGGGCATGCATGTTAAACCAAATCCAGTGTAAACTCATATACATAAAATCCACAAACATTCACACACTCACACACCCAGTGCTGCACAGGGGAACACACTGCCTTTCCCAGCTGTGAATGCTCTGGAATGTGGCTACTCCAAAAGTTGGTTGTTGAAACCACTCTTTGGAGGAGAAAAGGAAAAAAAATAGAAGAAAGAAAAAAAAAACCACCGTGAAGTTATGTGGCTAATTCTTAATCCATCTGGTTAAAAAGGTGCATTTAAAAAAAAAATCCACCATAGACTGAATTTCTGGCATTTCAGGGTGGGAAAAGTGGGTTGCAAAGTCTTTTTTTTTAACGTGCGTGTGCGTCCCCCAAAACCCCCAACCCAACTGAATTGCAATTTTGATCCACAAGGGATCTGACGCCCCAAAATTCTGCTTTTGGAAAGGAAAGACAGGCTAGTCGGGCGCAAAAGAGAAAGGAGGCGTCCCTCCCTTTTTTGTATGGGTGGGTGCGCGAGGCTGCTCAAGGGAGACCCCCCCCTTCCCGCTAACCGACTTGGCTCCCCAGGCCCTCACCCCCACCCCTCCCGCGCGCGATGCTTCCGACGGCCAGCCGCGGCGCTGCCGCGCGGCGAAAACTTCTGCGCGCAAAGTGGTTGCGCGCGGCTGGTTCGTCCTTACGACCGCCAGGGCGCAATTCGCGGCTCTGGAGCCGGCTTGAGGGGCGCCGGGAGAGGCGTGCAAAAGGCAGGCGGGGGTCGGGACGGAGGTCCGAGGCGTGTTTGGGGGTGCAACTGGCGGACGGGAAGATGGTCAGCGGAGAGACTCTTGGCAGGAGGAAAGCGCAGCCGAGGAGCGCGCTGCGTTTCCCGCGGGCAGTTTGCTCCGCTGGTGACGTCTCCCCCAGCGCCTCTCCCTCTTGCCTTGCCCGGGGAAAGCGAGGCAGGGGTCGGGGCGACGTCCCACCGCGACCCCCGAGCAGGAGAGGGGCATCCAGGTGCGCGCCACCCTCTCCGCGCGCGCTCTCCAATTGGGGCGCTCTCCAACGGACTTGGTGCTGGCTTTTGGCTTCCCGACGGCGCCGGGACTCGCCTGTCTGCTCTGCCCCCACCCCGCCGCTCCACCCAGCCCGCTCGCTCGCTCGCTCGCTCGCCCGGAAAGGCACCGAGGCGCCCTCCGGCTGCCCTCTTCGGAGCCCTCTTCCTGCGCTCCTCCCACCCCTGGCACCGTCTGAGCGATGCTGCTGCTGCTGCTGCCAGCCCTGCGCCCGCCGCAGCCTCCGGGACGCGTTTCGCGCACCCGCGGGGGCGTCGCTCCTCTTGCAACCCGGTCCTCCGTGGCCCCTCTCCGGATATTCCGATTCCTGGAGCGGATGCAGAGACACCCCACCCCCCAAAAGGCCAGCCTTTCTCTCCCTCCTTCAGCATTCCTTCCTCCTCTTCCTCTCCTCCTCTTCTGCTCCTAAATGCGGAACCGCTGCCCGACCGTCCCCACTCGCTCCCTTCTCCATCCCCCCAAAACGAGCGTGCAATTCACTCACAAAGGCCCGGCGTTGCTGCACCACCCAGAGGCGGTCGGGGCCCTCCTTGCTCCGGCGTCAAATCGCAGGACGTGGGGCTGAAGGTACAGAGGAGGCTAAACTACACTTCCCAGGATGCCTTGGGGAGGGGGAAGAAACCCAGGTGGTCCAGACCCCCAAAGGGGAGTCGCTTTCCAACAAGCTTCTGCAACCTGCAGCCTCTTCCAACTCCCTGCCTGTCGAGCCCACGGAGGTCCACCATAAATTGCCCTCCTTTGGCAGTGATCTCAAGAGGGTACTGGTTTCAGGAAAGTGGGTTTAGAGCAAGGGTCTTCAAACTTGGCAAGTGTAAGATATGTGGACTTCAACTCCCAGAATTCCTGAGCTAACATGACTGGAGGAGGAATCCTGGGAGTTGAAGTCCACAAGTTTTAAAGGTGTCAAGTTTGAAAACCCCTGATCTATAGTATATATCTATATATCAAAATATATATTGATATATGGATATAGCTAGCTACCACTAGCTATTTATATATCTACATAAATAATATAGAGCAAGGGTCTTCAAACTTGGCAACTTTAAGACTTGTGGACTCAACTCCCAGAATTCCTGAGCTTATATGACTGGAGGAGGAGGAATTCTGGAGTTGAGTCCACCAGTTGCCAAGTTTGAAGACCTCTGGTTTAGAGCCACAGATAATCTCAGTACTAGGCCAACTCTAAACCCCAATCAATGGCGAAGAATGCCAGGCTTAAGGATTTTGGTTGAATGGGTGCTAGGTAAGTTACACTGGAAGGGCAACTTGATGGAATTCGGTCTAAAAATAAATCACGAGAACTGCTAAAAATGACCAAGATTATACATTACAAAGGGATGCTTTTGAAATTGTTCTTAATGGATTCTGAGTTAGAGATGAATAGTAAATAAGAAACTTATTTACTTGGGCCATCTACCCCAAGTTACTGAGGCACCCAAAGAAGAAGTGTGTGTGTGCACATGTGTGCATACTCATGTGTGTAAGAAATGTGTGCAGATATGTGTGCAAGAAAACTTGCCACCCACCCCAAGTTGCTGGGACCCAGACAAGAAATGTCTGTCGGTCTATCTGTGTGTGTGTGTGTGTGTGTGTGAAAGTGATGCAAACTATAGCCAAGCAGGTCTAAAGTGAGAGCATGGGTGCAGGGTGGGGATGAGGGTAAGATAATTAATCTCCCCCTTCCCTCAAGGCAGTGAAAATTGAATAAAATCGTGGAACCCATTGGTGGTTGCTACTATGATTTGTTGTTACCAACCTATGTTTAGAATCCTTAGGAAAAGGATAGGACCCCAACAGACAAGACATCTTTATACAAGGTGATGGACTGAGCACCTACATTATTTGGGGGAAGAGGAAGCTGGTGAATAAAAGGATTAAAACTCTACCACTTCCTGGTGAGAGAAGTAGGGATGGTCACTTTGAGAGGAGATTCAGTAAATATATTGGGAATAAGAGTGATCTCTTTTGGAAGTCTTTAGGTTCAGAGGAAGCATTTGACTAGTGATAAGCTGGAAACACAATTCACTCCTTTTCCTGTTGGCTGTTGTTGAATGGTGCTCTTTTCCTCTTCCTTTTGTGAGCTGCCCAAAGTGTCAGCTAGAGTTGAAAGCAGAGGTTTAAAGAGGACAACTTAAATATATTCTAAAAATGTGTCTCTCACAACTTTATTTTCAAAAGTGTGCTGGGGATCTCTGTAAAAACACAAAGCAGGACTAGAGACCTAGATAATGTAATCCTGCTAAGCTCATCTTAATCTCCCTACAAAAGCTCATTTCCACAAAAAAAATCTTGGCAACTTTTCTCGCTTGAAGAATTCAGTCTAAATCCTGCTGCTGACATTTGAAGCATTCGGGCGTCTGGAGTTTCCCTGTATTTGGAGATCCAGGTTCAAATCTACCCTTTGCTTTAGAGTGACCCACCCTGGGTGAATTGGGGCCACATTTTCTCAGCTGGCCTCAATTCTTTGCAGGGTGTTATTTTGGGGATGAACTAAAGGGAGGTCCCAGGCTGTGAACTCATGCAGGAAAGACAGAATGTCAGAAGAAGGGAGGGAGGGAAGAAAGGGGAAAGGAGGAAATGGGAGGGAGAAATGAAAGATAAGAAAAGAAAGGAAAGGAGGAAATTGAAGGAAGGGAGGAAAGAATTCCACTGGTTGGGGAATTCCATTAGTTGAAGAAACACATCTAAAAAATGGGCAAGTTTGAAAAACACCCATTTAATACAATGGGTAAACCTCACCAAGTGTGGTTTATTTAATAAACTGTGTTTTATTAAACTGTGGATCCAAGTCAGAAGATGTCAGAACTGTTGTCATCCCACTGTGTGCTAAGCTGTCACTTCTTGGAACCAGAGTTGGCTTTAAAGAAGCCCCAGCTGGCTGTCTCGGTGCTTTGGGAGTAGCTCTTGGAAAAATGCAGTGAGTTCCAACCACTTCTGAAACCTCACCCTGGCCAGGGCCCTTGCCAGGCTCTTGTCTCTGCCAAAAGGGATTTCTCATGCTCTCCTTGCAGGGAAGGCGAAGATCTACCAAGGCGTTCGAGTGAAGATGACCGTGAAGGAACTTCTGCAGCAGAGAAGAGCCAAACAGGCCCCAGTGGCAGAAGCTGTAAGCATCTCCTTTGAAACTCTTCTCTATGAAATGAGCCATTCTCAGTCGATCAGCTATGGGCCTCTGGCTGCATTTTCAGTGTCATTGTCAACATGAGCACAGATGATGTTACCTAGCTGGGTCATGGAATGTCTGCAAGAAAATAACCCCCACAGTAATCCTCCTGCTCTTCCTCCCTGCAAACCCCAACTCCCTTCTAGCACTGATGATATCCGCTAGTTGGGTCATAAAACATCTGTAAGGAAACCACCAAGCTCCCAACCAACCAAGGACCCCACTGTCTTCCTCTTCCTCCTCCTCCTCCTCTTCCTTTCCACAAATCCCACTCCCTTTTAGCACTGATGATGTTACCCAGTTGGGTCATGAAACATCTACAAGAAAATAGCCAAATTCAGAG
Source organism: Laticauda laticaudata (assembly GCA_004320025.1). Lineage (NCBI taxonomy): Eukaryota > Metazoa > Chordata > Lepidosauria > Squamata > Elapidae > Laticauda > Laticauda laticaudata. The sequence continues at coordinate 74,578 of BHFT01052461.1, forward strand.
AACACCAAGGACTTTACATTCCTCCTATTCCTTTTTTTCTCCTTCTCCTCCACTCTGCAACCTCCCTTCCCTTCTTACACTGATGATGCTATGTAGTTAGGTCATGAAACATCTGCAAGGAAACCACCAAGGTCAGGGAGCAATAAGGACTCCACAGCAACCCTGAGCTACAAAGATTCTCTTTTATTAATAGACTAGATGTTCTCCTACTAGGCATCCAATAAATTCTTTGGTTACAATTTAAAAAAAGTGTCATTTCCCTCCATCGTTTCTTTAGCTTTCAGTCAACAGAACCCTCAATGCTTCACCAAGCTCCCTCTTAGCAAACTCCAGCTTTCCTAGGGACCTCAATGTTCTTCCTTGGCTTTCTTTCAATTCTCACACAACTTGATGAACAAGAATTCGCTCCCGACCCTCCCTTAAAAGAGAGAACAGACCACTGGAGAAGTTCTCCCAGGTGGATCTGGCCAGGAAGAGGTTGCAGATGGCCATTTCTTTCTCCTGCAACCTACAACCTTCCCAGGGCTTTCCATGGATCTAGTGAACCCCCCACCCCACCCCCAGGGAAAATCTCAGGAGGACCTGCCTTCTGTTCCTCAGTGCTATTCTCACTGCCAATGGGGAAAGTAATCCAGCCCTTGCTCACAACTGCAGCATTTGTTCTCCTGCCAGAGAATCCGGTTACATTTCTTTTCTTTTGTTTGTCTTCTCACCTGGAGGAGAATTTCAAAAGGTCCTTTGAAAACCAAGGGTTGTTTCAATTCTTCCGAAGCCAGTGTGGGTGTGAACCTTCCCTTCCTTTCTTGTCCTCTGGATTGGCCACAGCGGTGGGCGGGTTGCCTCAGGAAGGAAGGTGGGGATGGAATTCACCCTTTGGAGGGTTTGTCGTGGTTCTATCCTAACCCTTTGTGACTTAAGTGTGCCGCACAGATCCCAGACCATTTGGTAAACTGAACCTCCGAGGATTCCTGGTTGAGTGCAAAGTGCAACGTTTGGCTGCCAAACTTAGGGAAAAAAAATCAGCTGGTGTGAAAGGCAGGGCAAACTTGGAGGAGAGAATAAACTAGGGAAAAGTCACCAGGGCATCAAAATCCTTTGAGGGCCATAGCCTTCATTGTAACAAACCAGTTTGTTCCTGTTCCTTGTTCCTGGGAAAATAAATTGTTCCTGTTTTCCCACGAAAAGCACATCAAAGAGGAGTAAAGAGGTATTTCCTCCAATGTTTCTCAGTGTGGGCAACTTTAAGACATGTGGACTTCAACTTCCAGAATTCCCAAAATGGCTGGCTGGTGAATTCTGGGAGTTGAAGTCCATACTCCTTAAAGGGGCCATGTTTGAAAAACTCTGATCTAGTGCAATCTCTGGCCAGGACAAAAATTCTTTTTCCTCCAGTATCTTCCCCAGCTGCTCACCATCTTGGAAGATGTTTCCTTCGGTCCATCTCCTTTGACCTTAGAGTTCAACCTTGGCAGGACAGGAGCTGAAAAGCACAAGCAGAACATTCTGGTGAGGTGGCCCTGCAAACATTTCAAGAGAAATTTCTACAGGTGCAACAGAAACATTTTACTCCCATTTTTGTAAATGACGGCACCCCCCTGGGTTTCCTGAGCACAAGGCTCTTGCATTTGATTCCAATCTTTCTGGAGTTTATAACCCCACATTGCATCTCATGTAAAAGAAGCTACTAACAAAATGAGCAAGCAGAAGAGGACGGTCAGTTCTAAAGACTCCACCTGCTAATAAGAAATCTTGCCCTGATGTGATTCACTTATACATTAGTGTTTTTTTCCTCTTTTCCTTCCCTGTCCTTTCCTTTCCCTTCCCTTCTTCTCTATTTCCTTTCCTCCTTTTCTCCCTCCTTTCTTTCCTTTCCTCCTTCTTTCCTTTCCTTTCCTTTTCCTTCCCTTCTTCTCTTTTTCTTTTCCTCCTTTTCTCCTTCCTTCCTTTCCTTTCCTTTCCCTTCCCTCCTTCCTTCCTTCCTGTTTTTCACAAACTGCCCACTCAGGATGCAGATTTTTTTTTACACAGTGGACAATCCATTACATCTAAAGGTTGTTGAACCTTGGGACAGCAGGCATCCCTAAATTATATTTAGCCAAGGAATAACATGGAGGAAGACCCCCCAGATTAAATACATCCAAGGAAGGAGCAACTTTCCTTCATTGCCTTGCAGCATCCAACATTTTCTCCATTTTGGAGAGAAATCCTGGACTTACCTGTGCCATGTAAGGAAGGGGATTAGGGCAGCGAATCCTTCTCTGTTTCATTCTTGGAGAGAAACATTGCTTGGTTCCTTTTTATTCTCAGGTTTTTGGAGAATGCAGTAGAAACATCCAGGCTGGTGAAGCTTTTTCGCCTCTCTGCACAGGTTGGTACAAAACAGCTCCTCTCTTCTCCTCTCCCCAGCACCCCCACAAAAAAGCACACACAAACACTCCATCCGGGCTTTCTATGCCTATTCCTATCTGTTTTCTTCTTGAATCCTGACTTACGTCTGGGCATGGGCATTTAATTGTGAAAATGGCCAATCCGCATTGGGCAGGAGCTTGCTAAATGCAGATGAGCATTTGGTGGGAGCTCACCAATTTAAAAGAGAGAGAGAGAGAGGGAGGGAGGGAGAGGGAGGGAGAGAGAGAGAGAGAGAGAGAGAGAGAGAGAGAGATTTCAGCTGGGNGAGGGAGAGAGAGAGAGAGAGAGAGAGAGAGAGAGAGATTTCAGCTGGGTTTGTACTTCCTGGAGTAGATTTAAAGCCACCCTCTGCATTCATTCCCTTTTCCTCTCTTGCTTAGCTAAGTTATTTTGGGGTAGGTTTGTTTGCAACCAGTCATGCTTGCTTTTGTTTTTCCCTCCTGCAGCTGTTCTTCTCTCTCTTTCGTCCAGAAATCCCAACAAGAAATCCATCTTTTTATATCTCCTATCTGTTCCTTCCGGGCCAACAAAATGCTCCAGGGTGTAATGGGGTTTTAGATATGCAGGCATTTTTCTCCCAATTCTTGTGTGCTAGCAAAGGATGAAGAAACCATGAGAAATTGAAACTGGGCAGTTGAGTTAAGAAGCAGAAAATCCAAAGAGCAAACATTGAGCTCTTTAGAGAAATTTGGCAGAAGGGGGCTATCAATTCTCTTAAGCAGAGAAAGATAGAAATAAGAAGGGGGAGGAAATGTAGTTTGAGGCAGAAGATCCTGTGGGCTCATTGGATTTGGGATTTTCAAGCCCTGCTTCTGTGCCTTTGGCAATCTGAAAAGAATATTTTGTCAGCCATACAGGTAGCTTGTCCTCAACTTATAACCATTTTCTTTAGTGACAGGCACTGAAAAATGTGACTTATGACCATTTTTTTTTACACCTATAACTGTTGCAACCTCCCCGTAGCCACGAGATCCAAATTTGAATGCTTGGCAACTGACTCCTATTTATGACAGTTGTCGTGTCACCCAAGCCAAGTCAATAGAGGAAGCCAGATTCACTTAACAATCGGGTTGCCAACTTAACAAGTGCAATGATTCACATAGCAACCGTGGCAAGACATGCAGGTGAAGCTCACTGAACCAACAGAAGTAGTAATTTCTAGTAACAGAAATTTGGGGTGCCCATTTGTGGTGGTAAATCAAGGACTGCCTGTAGTTTTAATGCACATTTTTGGTAGGCCAAAGTTTTCCCGGATATTTGTTATTTGCCAGGCTCAAGTCTCTCTGCCAACATCTATTTCACAGCCAAGCTGAGTTCTCTCACCTTGTTTCCTTTTCTTAGTTCCTTACATCGATACGGCACCTGAATCTTCCTTATCTAGCTGTTTACAACAACCTTGGCAGTTCCAGAGTGAGACCTCCTGCGAGGAAATTCCCAATTATTTGGAGCAGCTGGTGGATTCTTGCCTTCAAGCTGAACCACCTCTGGAGATGCCCTTGACCTTGGCACAGGACAACCTGCCCTGCTCACCTGAGAGCTTCCAGCCAGCCCTCACCTGCCTGGTACATGAGTTTCTGTATCTATAGATGGGGAAGGGGGAGGTTCCCAAATCTATATCGCCCGGCCCCTAGAAGAAAACACTTGCTTTGGGGCAAGAGAAGAGCTGCAGGTGGCTGAAAGTGTGAAACAGCAGGGGAAGAATTGATGCAGTTGAGAGAATCAGCAGGCAATGCCTTGGCCAATAGAAAGCAAAATCATCCATTTAAGGGTTTCTCTGTTTTATTTTCACAAACTTGTCCGCTTTTTGCAAACCTGGAACTCAGATTGTGCTCTCTTGCTTTAGCTCAGGGGTGCCCAACCTTGGCAACTTGAAAACCAATGGACTTCAACTCTGGCCACCCATTCTGGCTGGGGAATTCTGGGAGTTGACATCCACAAGTTGCCAAGGTTGGGCACCCCTGCTTTCGCTGATCGGCACTACTTGGTGCACTCTTACTGGGGAGTTAAGCCCTATTGGACCCGGCTTCCTTCCTTCTGAGCAAACATCCCTCAATCATCCTGTGAATTCAGAATGAAATTTGCACCCCGAAGAGTGGGCACTTCATCCTTGTTTTCTTCTTTTAGGGTTCTGGATCCCCGGAGGCTGTTGACCCCTCCAGCTCCTTCGATTACAGCTATTCCCCATCTCAGATGCCTCTTTGCGCCCCACTTGGCCACAGCTGCCCAACTCTGGATGGTAGGAGTTGCATGTATCCGTCCCTGGAGGAACGTACCTGCCAGCCACACAACCACATCCCACACACTTCCGGCCTATCGACATGCTATTGCACCCCGTGTGGTTCCCAGCACTTGGACACATTTCGAGCCCCTGAATACTTTCCCTATGCCACCCTGGACTGCAAAGACTATGCCCCTTCGGTCTCAGTGGCAGACGACTTCTGGAAGGATAGGAGTTGGGATCTGTGCTACAGTTAGTCTAGCAACGGCCATTTCCTCTTGTGAAGGCAGGAGTTCTGTGGACTCAGGTCCCTGTTTTGGATTTGCCAAGCACTCCAAATGACACCTTTTCTCAAGTCAACCAACACGGAGAAGGCAGGATGCAAGCTTTAAGGCAGAAGTGTCCATCCTTCGGCACCTTTTGAAGACTTCTGGACTCCAACTCCCAGAATTCCCCAGCCAGCCATGGGAATTGAAGTCCACAAATCTTCCAGCTGTTAAAGGTTGAACACCCCCTCCTTTAGAAGTTTCAGGAATTCAACAATGGGTTGAGTAGAAAAAGAGGAAATCCTTCTCAAGGATGATTTGGGCTAAAACAATCTGTCTCTACCAAGATCTGTCACAAAATAATCCAAATTCTGCACCAAAAGAACAGTGATGGGATTCAAAAAATTGTACTACTGGTTCTGTGGACGTGGCTTGGTGGGCATGGCAGGGGAAGTTTACTGCAAAATCCCCATTAACCCCACTAACCTACTTTCCAGCTCCGTTCTCCTATGCAGGGCAACCAAAGGAGACCCAGCCAATCAACTGGAACTTGGGAGGCGGGGAACAGATGGGGGTGGGCCAATCAGAGGTGGGATTTGCCGGTTCTCCAAACTATTCAAAATTTCTCCAGAATCGGTCAGAACCAGCTGAATAGAACCTATGCAAGACAAGTGTATTTCTGCAACCCGCTCCGGTGTGTTTGCAAATTGCCTCTTATTTTGTATAATTTGTGATGCTCTGCATTCCAAATCCCGAACTTCCAGTATCATCTTATTCGACAATTTTGTCCATTCTAGCATTTGCCATGCCATCAGCCCGCCATGCTGCCAAGGGCTAAGAACGCACTTTAAAAAAAAAAATTAGTAAATCAATTAAGGTGATTTTATTCTTTAGGATTAACAGCCGCAAAATTTCAGAGTGTGAAACAACAAGAGGCTTAACAAATAAAAGACATTTAACTTTAATAAAAAGACATTTCCCTGGTGGACTATTTGTACATTTAAAATTTGCCGGCCCTGAAAATGTCATTGCCTCCCCATTGAAGAATTCTGTGAGATCTGGAAACTTGCATACCTCAACCAGCAAAATGCTTGATAAATGACTTGATCACTCTCATAAAAGTGATGTGTATATCTTTGCACTCTGATCAAATATGTATGTTTATTTTTCCAGCAAACTTTTAAGTATCTAAATTGAATTTATCTTAGGGGTTTTTTTTTCTGTTGTGTTTCCTTAAGGAAGCAAACAAACTTTTAAACCACTTGCTGATGTTTCTTCTTCCAACCAATCAATGTGTAATGTTTTAAGATTCCATTAAATGAAGGCCAAGCGGTCACCGGGGCGGGAAAGACGTGTGTGTTTTATCTGACCTGTTTTCCCTTTTTAAAAAAATGACTTTTCCTTCTTTCTGAGTTCTGTTTGTAACTTTATGATTTACTATGAATAAACTGCCCTATTGCTATTAAAACTTTCAATAAAAATAGGTTTTTTAAAAAAGAAGAACTCTAAAATGGTGCTTTGAAATAATAATAATAGTAATTGTAAAGAAGAAGAAGAAGAAGAAGAAGAAGAAGAAGAAGAAGAAGAAGAAGAAGAAGAAGAAGAAGAAGAAGAAGAAGAAGAAGAAGAAGAAGAAAAAAGAAGAAGAAGAAATCCTCATAGTCATGGTGAAGGATCAGCATATTCTGACGCAGGCTTTGTTAAAATTAAGGAAACGTGTAAAAGCAAACCTTTTTTAATGTGATGCTGGGAATTATTTGCATTCCCAGCCAAAACCCATTAAACACAATTGTCTGAGATAAGAGCCTTTCAGGGTTGTAAAAGGCTGCCAAGAAACAGATGTCCACTTAATTAGAAGATAAACTGACAGAAGTTCCAGCAAAGACAAACCAGAGTTCGCAGAGCTTCAATGTGGAATCAGAATCTAATGAATTTCTTTGCTTCCTGCAAAGAATACATCACCGAGGGCTGGCTTTCATCCCTTATGGGAGTGGCAATCACCTCCCAGCCTTACTCACGAGTTGCTCCTGCTGCTTCAGCTGCTCTCTCCTTCTAGCAGCCCTGCGCACACACACACTGGGAACAGGCTCCCCGGGACCCTCTGCTTCACTGCTGCCAGACTCCAAAAGCTCCCAAGGCAGCACCCCACTCTCAGATGGTTCTGGTCCCATCTCTGCATCATATGCAGGACCCTTGTCCAAGTCCTTGACAGACTCCCTGACTGGTTCCCTTTCGTCCTCACTGTCTGATACCTCTGCCGTCCACACCGGCTGTCGGAGAACCACAACACAGCATCACTGTGATTTTATGACAGTGCAAGATGATATGATGTATAACAACAATGGTTGCTTCATTTTATCACTTTTATTCCTTCTGCATTGAACGACAAAGCAAACTTCTGACATGCATTTCGGTGCCAGCATTTATTCCAGGGGTCCCAAACTTGGCAACTTTAAGACTTTTGGACTTAAACTCCCAGAATTCTCCAGCCAGCAAAGCTGAATTGAAGTCCACAAGTCTTAAAGTTGCCAAGTTTGGAGGCCGCTGATTTATTCTGACATGTCTTGGGAGAGCAGGAGGGAAATAATATATTTTATTTCCCAGTGGGTTTTTTTTTTTGCTTGTTTGTAAAACAGCATCTGCAAAACAGTGACTCCTGGTGGAGATTAGACAAAGATTGCAGGTTTGTTCCAGCTCTATAATAAGAGCTTTTAAAATCTCCCTCCCCCTCCCACCCCGCATTGGTACCATCTCTGTTGGCCCTGCCAAGGCCCTCCTTCATTGAGCGGCTTTGCCAAAGGGCATTATGCAAAAGAGGTGGTCGCAATGTGTGTAGGATGCCCTGAGCCCTGACAAAAAAATAATTTCAAAAGTCTGGTGAAGCATCTTCACTCTGTTGATTCTTTATTCCCACAGAGACCAGCCCAGTCAAGCAAGTCACAAATATTTCTGAACCAAAACTAATTTCACAGCCAGGAACTTGGCTTGTATGTAGGGAAAGACAGGAGAAAAATCTTTTTTTTTTTTTTTGTCACCAATTTGGGCTCACCCACAACTGGCCACATTCCCTTCTCCATTCCCGCAATCTGTTTAACCTGATTCCTGACCCACTGGAGTTGAAACTAACCAAGTTTAACATTGCCCCTTCACACAACCATCCTCAGTTTGCCAAATTAGTTTGTGCAACAAAATGAAAGCAATCACATAGAATAAATTGGAGTGGAGTGGAATGGAATGGAATGGAATGGAATGGAATGGAATAGAATAGAATAGAATAGAATAGAATAGAATAGAATAAGGGAAGAATGAATAGAACAGAATAGAACAGAATAGAATTCTTTATTCACCAAGTGTGATTAGACACACAAGGAATTTGTCTTTGGTGCATATGCTCTCAGAGACTGGTAACCAACCCAGCCTCTGTGATTTGTAAGCCAGGGTTTAATGTTCAAACATAAGGCAGATTATTGTGATTTCTAATTGTAAACCATGATTCAACAAAGCAGCATATGGGAAACACCTCTTGTATGTCAGACAGACATAAGGTGAAGGCACTATAGCAGCCCCTGGATGAAGTGACTGACCAAGACACACTTTCTCAGCTTTGACAACCATGGACCAAGGAGTAATGGAGGGAAAGTAACCAAGGAGAGATCCAACCTAGAACTAAGGAGAAATTTCCTGAAAATTGGAGCAATTAATCAGTAGAATGATCTGCCTCTAGAAGCTGTGGGTGCTTCATCATTGAAGTTTTTAAGAAGAAACTGGACAACCATTTATCTGAAATGTTTTCCTGCCTGAGCAGGAGGCTGGACTAGTAGACCTCCAAGGTCCCTTCCAACTCTGTTATTCTGTATGCTAGTTGGGGAATGCAAAATACATACAGAATACAGCATACAGATATAGAATAAGAGAGTTGGAAGGGATCTTGGAGGTCTAATAGTCCAACCCCCTGATCAGGTTAGAAATCTGATATCTATATATCTATATCTATCTATCTCTATCTCTATCTATCTATCTATCTATCTACCTACCTACCTATCTACCTATCTCTACCTCTACCTCTATCTCTATCTATCTATCTGTCTATCTATCTAGCTCTAGCTCGAGCTCTGTCTGTCTGTCTATCTATCTATCTATCTATCTATCTATCTATCTATCTATCTATCTATCTATCTATCATCTATCTACCTATCTACCTATTTAGCTCTACTCTAGCTCTACCTACCTACCTATCTAACTATACCCTATATATATTGATAGCAACCAAGGCAATATTCAACTGTGTTAATGAGGGAAAGAGGCATTAATTGCCTTTTTTTTAAAGAATCCCCTTCTCCCTCATAAGGGTGTTTGCTCCCCAAGGGAGCAGCTGGGGGCCAGCCCCTCTTCCCTCTCCAGCTGGCAGTCCCAGGTGTTGGGCCACCTGCAACTCACCTGGAGCAATGGATGCCTCGGTCCCCGGCTGCTGTCCTAAAGGCCACACCTTAGCAGACAGATAATCTTTATGAGCCTTTTCTTGGCCTGCACCCAGCCCCAGTCTGACTCCTACTTCAGAGCAGGTGAAAGACTTTTAAAGCCCCACATTCCATCAGGAATGCAGTGATGTCATATTGGGGGTTACCAATATGGAGAAGGTCCTTCTTGGCTGTAGAAAAGGTTGACCTCCACAATGGCTCCTCCTGTCACCTGATTGTGAAGCTTAGGTCACCCTTCCACTTTGGTGAGTACATTCAGGATGGCAGAAACCTACCAAGAACATCAGAGAGTAACCAATGAAAGCTCCCCACAATAGGGATCAGAGATATTGTTAAAATTGAGGAACCTCTGGTGCACCATAACTTCTTCTGCCAGTCACGATCACCTGGCTCCCAACAGGGTCTCATGTCTCCTTTTGTTTTGCTTCCAAACTCTTCCATCTCAACTTTCCTGTTTCCCTTGACCCTTGAATTTGAACAGATCTGGATGGAGAAGGATAGGACCTCAGCTGTTTTCATTTTTAACAAACATAGCCTTGAATTTGTGGTCCTTGGAGTCGCAGGTCTCTAGACCGGGGTCTGATGTCCATTCCACATTGTATCTTGAAGGCCATGAAAGTAAAATTGTGAAACATTTGTGAAATGAAAAGGTTTGCTCCTTTCATCTCCAGCTAGCCTGCCCAACAACATGTGTGCCATAACTTTCATGGGAGTCCATCTTTGTGGAGATTTGGTTCCCGGTTTGCAAACGCCATTAAGGATATATTCCATAAGGATTATACATATTCCAGTATTTGTTTAAAGGTGATGTATTCCAATATTTGAGGGACTGCGAAAAGAGGAGGGGGTGAACTTATTTACCAAAGCACCAAAGGGCAGGACAAAAAACAATGGATGGAAACTAATACTGGAGAGAAGCAACCTGGAATTGAGGAGAAACTTCCTAACAGTGAGGACAATTAAACAATGGGACAAAAGTTGCCTTCAGAAGTTTTGGGTGCTTCATCACTGAAGAAGAGATTGGACAGCCATTTGTCTCAAATGATATTCTGTTTGAGCAGGGGGTTGGAATAGAAGACCTCCAAGGTCCCTCCCAGTTCTATTGTGATTGAGACTGGGGAGAGAATACCAAGGGTCAACCAGCCATCTGTGTCACGGGGGACACAGCTCATTGCAGGCCTCCTGGTCATCCTTTCTGGTGTCTGCAGAACAAAAAAATGCTCCAGGATATACTCTGAAGGTCAACCATGGCTTCAGAAATGACCCCAATCCTTCTGTTTGAAGGGAGAAAGCAAAAGATATATCTTCCTTGAAGGGGAATGAGTGTTGCAGAGCCTCCAGACGAGATAAAAATGCAATTTTCAGGTGATTCTATCAGTGCAAACAGAAAGCCAGGAAGATAATCAGAAGCAGAGGCAGACAGATGTGTTTTAACAGATGAGTGATAACCCCATGCATTGGCTCCAGAAAAATAACTCAAAAAATGTGTGTGCGTGAGAGACAGAAAAAAAATAATCTCTGGAGGGAATGATGTATACCTGCCAGCCTGGATATGAAGCAAGGTCTGGGGTAGCTGCACAGATTCCTGAGACCTCAAGGTCAACCTTTAGCTGTAAATGTCAACGGGCAGATTTGCAAGACAAACTTGTCCAAAAATGAAGAAATCCTTGCCCACAGGAGATTTCGCTTCTATCTTTGTAAGTTTATCTCTCATGAAATGTGGCTTTAGGTGAAGAGAACCTGTAAGGGTATTTCTCCCCCGAAAAATATTTTGCTTTCCCAAGTCACTTCTCTCCCACTTAAAACCACTGGAAGTTTTGAGTTCAGTGGAATACAGTAAATATTTATACACTTTTAACTCCAGTGATTTTTTTTTAATTGCTCTGATTAACGCTGATATTTACCCAGGAGTTAAAGGCAAGACTGTTGGCTTATCTTCAACAGGAATTATTTGCAAAAATGTGAAAGCCTACAAATCTTTAAAAACTGTGGCCAGATCACAGTTGAACCCCTGGATAGGTTAGCTGACCTGCAATGGTAGGTGGCAGCAGTTGACCCCTGCTAACTTCTCTGGCTTACCTCTAGGAAATACTCCTTGACTTACAATCACAACTGGGAGCAGAACCTCTGTTGCAAAGCAAGGCCGTGGTTCAATGGCACCCAGTTTTGCAAACTTTTTTGCTGTGGTTGTTAAACCAATCATAGAAACAAACTTCTTTAAATTCTACTTATTAATTGTGCTAATTGTCAGGAAATTTCTCCTTAGTTCAAGTTCTCCTTGATTAGTTCCCATCCGTTGCTTCTTCTTCCTGCCTTCAGGTGCTTTGAAGAATAGGTTGACCCCCCTCCTTTGGGGAACCCCCTCAGATATTGGAACACTGCTATCACGTCACCAAGTCCTTCTTTTCATCAAACTAGACAGTTCCTGCACCCGTCCTTCATATATTTTAGCCTCCAACCCCGCTAGTCAACCCTTTTCTTGAACAGGATTATGGGAAGGGAAGGGCTGCTGGGGGTTCACAGGTGTTCAGGAGCTAAGATTCTGTGCAGTTTGGAAAACCCTCAAATCCCGCTCCTGGCTGGCCCTGCCCACCTTGCCCCTCCCCTCTCAGGAGTCTCCATGTGGCCAGTTTGGGATGCAGGTAAGTGCAGGGTGCACACAGAGGCTCAGGGAGGGTGAAAAACAGGCCTCCCGGAAGTTCGGGAAAGCCAGAAATGGGCCCGTTTCCAGCTTCCCAAAAGCCTCCGGAGCCTGGGGAGGGCAAAAATGACACCCCTCCCGGCTGTGGTGTAGGAGGCTGACTAGGCCACGCCCACCATGACCACGCCCACCCAGCAACCAGGCAGAAAACACTTTGTTAACATTTTTGAAGCCCACCCCTGGTTACGGGTGCCCAGCCACATGGGTTCAGTCGGATCCGGTTCTGCAGGAGGGCTCCAACAGTTGCAAGTCCACACCTCCGACACCATGTTTCTTTCTCTGACAAATGGCAAATTAGATCTTTCTCTCCCGCCACTCAAAACTCTCCCTGCAATCAAAGCACCAATTGTGTGTGCCTGGGCTGAAATCCAAGCCCTTTTCCCTCCCCCCTCCCCAAAAAAGTGAGGGAGGGGGGAAGGATCTTAAGCCTTTCTTTTCTTTAGGACTTCTCCTCTGGTTGGCTCTGGGCTTCTGCAAACACAGCTCCTACCCAGACTGTCGCATTGTACACACGATTTAAAAAAAAACAAAAAGGTGGGGGGAAGCAAGTGAATGAATGCTTGGAATGACAGACTTTTCGGAAATGAAGCAATAGCCTTGGCCAAGGTTTTGCTAAAAGCTTCTCTTCCTTCAGCAGGATTCGGCTTGGTGAGGGCCTCTTTGGAGTTGGGTGATGCTTCTTATCAGCAAGCCCATATCTCAACCCCTACCTTCCAGCTGCCACCAAGATTGGGCTTGTCCGCCTGGACGTATGGAGCCAGAAATGCTAATCTAACACTTGGGAGGGGGAGGGGGAAGATTGGAAAAGATTGCATGAAATGGACACCTGGTCTGGCCAGAGAAAGGGAGCAGAGCTGAGTAGAGAGTTATTAGATGAAGCTTGCAAGCTTCTGGGCAGCTAGTAGCTTTGGCAGCCAAGACCAGACTTTTCTGAGGATAATACTTTTCTCCTCTTCCTCCTCCTCCTCCTCCTCCCCCCTTGTATTTCCCTCAACACCAAGAGAAAACAGCCCAGATTTTCAATAACAATAGAAACCCAAATCTATTGGACCTTAATCNCCCCCCTTGTATTTCCCTCAACACCAAGAGAAAACAGCCCAGATTTTCAATAACAATAGAAACCCAAATCTATTGGACCTTAATCAATGCATTCTATCTAAATCAATATATTTACCCACACACAAACACAAAAGGCCTTTGATGTCTTAGTTACTGTCCTGAAAACTACATATCAAAAATTCAAAGGAAGAAGAAGAAGAAGAAGAAGAAGAAGAAGAAGAAGAAGAAGAAGAAGAAGAAGAAGAAGAAGAAGAAGAAGAAGAAGAAGAAGAAGAAGAAAGAGAAAAAAGAGGAAGAGGAGGAAGAGGAGGAGGAAGAGAAAAAAGGCTATTTCTGGTTGCAAAGATTCAAAATAGTGGCTTCCTTTCCAAAACAGATCCTGGTGTTTCCATTCCAAGTTTCTCAAACTTTGGAAAGAAAACAAGAGAAGCTGAGGATCACCTAGAAACGACAGTGAAAGGCAGAGAGAGAAGGAAGGAAGAAGAGGAAAAAAGGAGAAATGGAACCGTGGAGATTTGAAGATCTCTCTTGGCTAAGAAGCATCCAGGCTCGGAGTCCTTAAACTGGCAGGCTGTTGTTTAAATCGTACGTGTCATTTGTGTCATCCTGCAGAAGTTTCTCCAGCGTCAGAGGTGCCATCTCCTTCCTGGTGTCTTCTAATACTTGGGGGAGTGGGTCAGCTCCTGAAATGGGGAGGGGGACAAACTGGGGGGCAGAGAGGGCCATCGGAGCCGGCTGGTATTGCAAGGAAGTTGCCGGTAAAGTTGGGATCGGCTGAGTCCAGGGGAAGTAACTCAGGGGAGCTTGCTGGTCCATCGCATCCAGATGAGGCACCACAGCTGGGCTTGAGGCCGATCGAGCCTTGAGGGACAAAAAACAGATGGGTCAGTCTTTCTCCCCAGAAACTGCCTCTGATCCAAGGAGGTCCAAGTTCACTCTTCATCTGTGGTGGACTCTCTCAGGGCAGCAGCTCAGGAGAAGACCAACCAATGGATAATATACTATAAGGTTGGAGTCGCCAACCTTTTGGACCTCGGGGACCACCAAACTCATCATTTTAAATCCCGCGGTCCAGAGACCCTGGAAAAATCCCAAAAAAACTCTGCAGGAAAATTCTCCACCCCATTTTCCTACCAATCAATCATTCTTTATTTGGGATCACATAAAGAATATGATGAATATTCATAAAATGGATACCGTCTCCAGCTCCGTTCTCAGGGGGAGAGAGAGAAACTTTGGGCTTCATGCAAGGAAAGCAGCAGGAGCCGCAGAAGTCTTTCTTTCTCTCCCCCAAACTCCACCAGAAATGAGTCCTTGTAAGATTGGTCATGCTGGCACAGCCTTTTGGAGCAGGAGGCATTGCAGGGTCCCAAAGACTCATTTCTGGCAGATTTGGGGGAGAGAAAGAAAGACTTTTGCTGCTTTCCTTGTGTGCGGCCAAAAGCAGAAGAAGAAAGAAACAGAAAGAAGCAGCCTGGTGGACAGGCAAGGCATGTGGGGTGAGTGGGGCAAGTCTCCTCCACTCTGCCCTTTCCCCCCTCCCCTCACTACCTCGTGTTGTTCGCAATGCAAGTGACACAAGCCTTGTGTTCCCGTGGGCCATGTGGGTGGCACAGCCTTGGATTAATTGCTTTGGGGGTGACATTTCTCTGCGGACCACCAACATTTTCTCATGAACCACCAGTGGTCTCTGGCATACTGGTTGGCGACCACTGTTGTAAGGTGGCCCTCGACTTACAACTATTTGTTTAGCAACTCTGTGAAGTTATAATGAGTCCTTGCACTTACAACCTTTGCAGCATCTTCCACGGTCACATGACCAAAACCAGCCACTCAGCAACCAGTGTGTCCTTAAAATGGCAGCCTTCCCAGGTCATGTGATCAGCTTTGTGACTTTCCCAGCTAGCTTCCGACAAGCGAAGTCAACAGGGCGAGAAGCCAAATTCGCTTAAAGATTGCAGGATTCACTTAATCACAGGGGCGAATCAATTAATAACGGCGGCCAAAAAAAGCTCATAAAATCGGCAAGTCTCCCTTAAGAACTGCCTTGCTTAGCAATGGAAATTCTGGCCCCAATTGTCATTGTAAGTCAAGGACTACCTGTAGTAGGCTGTCACCCAGAAATGTTGGCTTTTTTCCCCCTTAGGAACAAACCCTGATCCAACCAGTGTCTCTGCTATCCGTGCACTAATGTCCATGAGGATTTGAATATAAAGTAGGACCTGCAACATTCAGGAAGGGTGGAAAGATAGGACTGTGTTTCTTTATTTGTTTATTAAATTTTATATGCTGTCCATCTTGCTTTCAGTGAGTCTTACCCAGAGGTGGAATTCAGCCGATTCTGACCGGTTCTGGAGAACTGGTAGTGGAAATTGTGAATAGTTTGGAGAAGCAGCAAATACCACCTCTGACTGGCCCCGCCCCCATCTATTCTCTGCCTCCCATCGAGTCCCAGCTGATTGGCTGGGTCTCTTTTGTTGCCCTACACAGGAGAATGGAGCTGGAAAGCAGGTTAGTGGGGTGGGGAGGGAAGGGGGATTTTGCAGTATATCCACATCCACCAAGCCACGTCCACAGAACTGGTAGTAAACAATTTTGAATCCCACCACTGGTCTTATCATATTAGATTTCAGGCAGCGGGTTCAAGAAAACATTCTTCACACACTACAGAGGCAAAATTCGCTAAATGAATGAAGAACTGAGAAGATAATTTGGGGGCCATGGGCTGGAGCCCCAGAAAATACAGATGCTAAGCTCCTTTTTATTTGGGGGTGTATGATTTCTTTTAACTTCGAACACCCCCAAGTCTATCAAAGGAAAGGGCAACCAACTGCACATTGAGATCCAGCTACAAAATACAGTGTAACTGTCGCAGTGATTCACAAGGAGAAAACTTGAAATATGTCACCTGGGTTCTCCATGCACATATTCAAATATGTGATACTCAATATTCTGAGTCCTGAGACAGAACAATGCAATTTATGGCAGTCTTTAATTACAATTAATGCCCAATCTGGGAATTTGGAACTGTGAAATTCTTTGTTCAGGCCCACCCAAGGCAGAAACCTGACAATGGTGTGACTTCTCTTTCCCATTCTTTCATGTATACATTTTTTTCTGTGCTGCAAACAATAATCATGAAATGGTGCTTTGCTTTCTCACCTGAACACCCTTCCTTCGGTCACCCATTGGGGGGGGTGGTACAGTCCGAAGCTAAGAAAATTTGCATCCAAAAACATCCCACTCATCGTGGTCCTCTGAGAATTTTGATGTCAAATATTTACCAGCTGCTCAAATCTTTGCAGAATGCTCACTGCATATTTCCTAGGGGTGTTTCACACCCTGGGATAATGAAGTCCCCTTTCTGGTATTTGGCCTAATTGCAATATTGACTGAGGCGGAGAGGCTAGATGACCATGTGCAAATTGTCTTGAAACCCTGTGAACAGTTGAATTGCAAATAAAACAATAACAGAGTAACAGAATTGGAAGGGACCCTGGAGATCTTCTAGTCCAACCCCCCCTGCTCAAGCAGGAGACCCTATTTTCAACAAATGGCTGTCCAATCTCTTCTTGAAAACCTCCAGTGATGGAACACCCATAACTTCTGAAGGCAAGTTGTTCCACTGGTGAATTGTTCTCCCTGTTGGGAAACTTCTCCTTTGTTCTAGGCTGATGTTGAACACATCCTCTTAAGCAATGCATACATGTCAGCAGTTCAATCCTGACCAGCTCAAAGTTGACTCAGCCTTCCATCCTTCCAAGGTGGGTAAAATGAGGACCCAGATTGTTGGAGGCAATCGGCTGAATCTGTAAACCGCTGAGAGAAGGCTGTGAAGCATTGTGAAGCGATATATAAGTCTGCTATTGCTATTGCTATTGCTGTCGCTAACTCTGCCAAGTGCCAGAAGTTCGATCCTGACTGGCTCAAGGTTGACTGAGCCTTCCATCTTTCTGAGGTTAGTAAAATGAGGAGCCAGATTGTTGGCAGCAAGAGGCTGACTCTGTAAACTGCTTGGAGAAGGCTGTGAAGCTCTGTGAAGTGGTATGTAAGTCTAAGTGCTATTACTAAGTCGGAAGAAAGGGAGGGAGGGAGGTTCATGGTGATGCAGTGGTTAGAATGCAGTATTGCAGGCTAACTCTGCCACTGCCAGGAGTTCAATCCTGACCAGCTCAAGGTTGACTCAACCTTCCATCCTTCTGAGCTGGGTAAAATAAGAACCCAGATTGTTGGGGGCAAGAGGTTGACTCTGTAAATCACTTAGGGCTGTAAAGCACTGTGAAGCAGTATATAAGTCTAAGTGCTATTGCTATGGAAGACCTTCTGTGGTTCGGTTACCACATCCATGGTACTCCAAGAGAAGGGAAATATCTAGCAACCTTTGGAAGATTTCCACTCTGCCTCCTACCCTACAGTTGAGAAAAAAAGCCAACAATCACATGGTTGGGCCCCATCTCAAACTCACCGTGAAGTTTGTGATCAATGGCTGGGAGGTGTAGGTCAGCACCGAGGATGTCCCCACGAGTGTGTAACTGGGGCAGACCGGCTGAACAAACATGTCAGCCGTGTAAGGACAACTGACCGCTTCGTGAGACACGTAATCCGGGGAGGTGGTCCACTGGGTCAGAGGTTGCAATGTGGCGGGGGGAGGTTGAGTCAACCACCCCGAATAAAGGGCTCCTTCCTCCATCAGGGGCAGTGAAGAGGTGACCAAATCTGTCTCGGAGTAAACTTGTCCTTCACGGGAAGAGAGAAAGGGAAGAAGGTGAAGCTGGACCGAAGATGGAGAATGAGGAAAAATGTGTTTTTTGGGAGGAGGAAATGGGCCTCCCCCACCCAAAAAAAATCTGAAATTCTTACCAGTGGGTGAGTAAGATGGAAGCGACTGATGGGGGAAAAACACCTACAGGAAAATTAGAGGTTGATATTATTTAAGAGCGATAAACCACAAGAAGAAGAATTACTCAAAGGCTGACTAGGAAACTATCGGTAATGCTCAAACAGCAACTCCGTGTCGAGACTGAAGAGCCAGAAGGAAAGAAATGTGTTTGAGGAGGGTGGAAAACTCTCAAATGTTCACGCCCTGGTCCACAATCAGTTTTCATCACTGTTACTGATGTGGCTACATCTGGTTCTAATGTCAGAGGCATTTAAGGCCAGAGGATGTAGCTCATCGTTCTAAAGCAGTGCTTTTTTTCAAAATTGGTCATTTGAAGCTGTGTGGACTTCAATTCCCAGAGTTCCCCACACAACTGGCTGGGGGATTCTGGAAGTTAAAGTCCATAGATCTTAAACTATGGTTGTTCTGGGAGTTGAAGTCCACCCATCTTGAAGCGTGGTGGTTGGGGGATTCTGGGAGTTGAAATCCACACATTTTAAACCATGGTGGTCGGGGGATTCTGGGAGTTGAAGTCCACACATCTTAAACCATGGTGGTCGGGGGATTCTGGGAGTTGAAATCCACACATTTTAAACCATGGTGGTTGGGGGATTCTGGGAGTTGAAGTCCACACATCTTAAACCATGGTGGTCGGGGGATTCTGGGAGTTGAAATCCACACATCTTAAAACATGGTGGTTGGGGGATTCTGGGAGTTGAAATTCACACATCTTAAAACATGGTGGTTGGGGATTTCTGGGAGTTGAAATCCACACATCTTAAACCATGGAGGTCGGGGGATTCTGGGAGTTGAAATCCACACATCATAAACCAATGGTGGTCGGGGGATTCTGGGAGTTGAAATCCACACATCATAAACCATGGTGGTTGGGGGATTCTGGGAGTTGAAATCCACACATCATAAACCATGGTGGTTGGGAGATTCTGGGAGTTGAAATTCACACATCTTAAACCATGGCAGTTGGGGGATTCTGGGAGTTGAAGTCCACCCATGTAAAAGTTGACAAGCTTAAGAGACACTGCTCCAACGGAAGTGTCTCCTGACACACCTGAGGGATCTGGCCCCAGGAGTGATCATGGAAGGGCAAGGATGAAGCAGTAGATAGAAAGATGCCCACCCTTCTGCCCAGCTGTTTCTTACCGCCATGCTTTCAGGAGCAACTTTGGCATTTTGAGCGCTGACCCGTTTCCTCTTCAGCAACTCTTTCACCGGCTCTTTAACCCGGACCCCTTGGTAGGGGCGGGAAGGCAGAGGCTGCTCAGCTGCAGAAGCTGGAAAAATGTTTTCAGTGTTAGTTCCCTCTTTAGTGCTGCAAAGAGGCTTCATGTCAATCAGCATTTTTCAAACCTGACAACTGCAAGAGGGGTGGACTTCAACTCCCAGAATTCCCCAGCCAACTGTCCAACCCTTGTGCCACATTTGAAAAACACTGAACCAAAGAACAGTGTGATTGTTTGCAGTGCTGGCATGTTCCAGGGCACCCTCTTGGAATTTTTATTATTTTTTTATTGTGTTTTTAATTGCTTTAATTGGGCCCCTTGTGAGAGACAGGTGGCTGTAGAAATTGAATAAATAAATCAATAAATAACATCCTGGGAATTATAGTGCAAACAAGGCTTTCCAGGCTGGTGATGGGGAAAAAACAACAACAAACCTAGCTATAAATAATTATCTGGATGTTAAGGATGATTTAAAAACCATCCTTAAATCTTTGGACAACTTTCCAATGATGAGGAATGTGGTATTATACCAGCCATGGGGTCATTATCATGCGCTCCTAGTTGATGTAAATGTATAGACATGAAGCCAAGTTACTTGAGCCAGCTCTCTACCTTTAAAATCAGAGAGTGTCCATGATTTAATTTATTGACTAATCCATTCCACAGCACTGATGATGTTACCTAATTGGGTAATGAAATGTCTGCAAGAAAACAACCAAGCACAGAATCTTCCTCCTCCTCCTCCTCCTCCTTTCCACAAATGCTCCCTTCTAGCACTGATGATGTTACCTAGTCGGGTAATGAAATGTCTGCAAGAAAATAACAAGGCTCAGAATCTTCCTCCTCTTCCTCTCCCTCCTTCTCCTTCTCCTCCTCCTCTCCACAAACCCTCCTTCCTTCTAGCATTGATGATGTAACCTAGTTGGGTAATGAAACATCTGCAAAAAAACAAGCTCAGAGAACACCCAGGACCCCACAGTCCCCACCTTTCCAAGCAGCAGAGACCCTGGAGTTGGCAGCCGTCCTTTTACAAAACCTCTGCCAACTTTCCACTGGCATCTCTAAGCTCCTTCTAAATTGTTTTTAAAAGGGACTTATTTCACACCAATCTCAACCATTACTCCTCAAGCCAACTTCCCTTTGGAAACAGCAACTGTCATCATAAGAGGCTTTGCACGGCTGACTCTGTTTGAAGCTCAAAGTTTGGACTTTACACCCAAGACTTGGGCAGGTGAGAATCTATCATTTTTATTTCATTTTAATTTTTGCTGTGCAAATAAAAGCAAACAGTTGTGTTTCTTTTTCTTCTCCCCTCCTCCTCCCTCCCCCACCTTGGTTCTCCAATATAATTGCACACAATAACATTATAATAATAAGCTTTTGAGAAGCCACAATGGAAATCTTTTTCCTGTTTGTAAAAGCCCTTGAAAAGCAAATGTTTGCTTGAAAAAGAAACAAGTGCGCACACACAGACACACACACTCGCAAAGAATAACTATCATAAAACTTAACTGTCAGCCAGTTGGAGATCTTGGCTCGCAACTAAAATAACAAAAAACAAATTAAAAAGGAATTGCGAAAAATGCTTCATGTGCATTGCCCATTTTTTTTTTTTAAATACATAAGCAAGGTTTCTTAAATTTGCCCATGGAGCCAACGTATTCAGGAAATTGTTCTTAAAGAGGTGTTGGGACATTTCAAAATAATAGCTTTCCACAACTAGGTGGGCCATCAATCCTTCTTCCCAGAGGCACCTAGGAATTATGGAGTGCTGATGGAAACACCTCCAAACGGGGAAGATTTTTTGGGGGAAGTTATGGATGATGATCTAAACGCACTATCTGAAGTCCTGCCCATTTTTAATTCAGGCACAGCTACTAGTTACTTGCAAGGAAGAAGTCCACACTGCAATTTGTCTTCCCTTCAAGAAGATGAAAGCAGAGATATCATCCAAAGCTCCTTTTCCAATGGACTGAAACAACATTCTACAGGTCAGAGGCTCATACTGAAGAATAACATGGTTTGGTGGACTCCAATCTTGACATCACTCTTCGCCTATATTGACCATGTCTTGTGGATGCCTCTGATAAGCACAGAAACATACAAGGCCTATGATGCTACCCAAGGTTCAGAGGTTGGTAAATACTAGTTGGATTCATAAAATATGCAAAACCATGGTTTGTTGAACCACTGTATATTGAAAATAAAAATAACAATTCACTTAGTTCTTTATCATGGTTAGCCCAAGGCCCAATGAGTTAGTTTATGGATTAATGTCGCCTTCTGACCCCAGTTTAGGGAGTGGACAATGTCAGATGGAAATGTTAAAAAGTTGGAAGGGAGGTCCTCAGGAAATTGGAGGGCTCTCAGAATTTCTGAAGAAAAAGAGCAAATTACTACAGGATTGTTTTCAAGAAAATGGCATTGCTATTCAAGGAAGCCTCTAAAAATCCAACTCATCTCAGCATGGGAATGGTGTTAAGGCCCAATCATTGCCAAGAGCAAAATGATTAAATCATGTTAATCGTGTTTACAAGATGGATTTGAGACACTATTCAGATATTTGATAAAAGAAATTTGGCCCAGAGAAGTGGAGTAAACAAGCAAGGAGCCATGGGATCATAGTAGGAGAGAAATGGAAAATAGCAGGAGGAGGTCCAAGAGATTAAACCCTTCTCAGGTCTAGAAACCAGAACTCCAGATCAAGCCAGAGAAGCTGGAGGTGAATATGACAGAGAACAGGCAAACATTAGAGCAAAGTATCAGGAAGAAAAGCTTGAGTGAACAAGAAAATAGAGAATTTTTGATGGCGAGTAGTTGGAGGAAACAGCTGTTGGCCAGCTTATCACTTCTTCCTTCCTTTTTCAGAGCCAACTGGAAAGGTGGAGTAGTTATGGCTAGGGCTAATTTGAAGAGAAGACTTGATAGCATAAATGCAAGGAGGCCAATAAAGAGAAATGCATGCAACATCAGGAAGGAGAATGCTCTCATCTTGGACCTACTTGGAAGCTGTTTTGAAGAACATCTGGAGAACATCCATATTAGATCCATCCAGTGGATGCCAATTCCACACTAAGGTCTCTCCAATCCAGCATCCTACTTCCAGCTATGTTTCCTAGCAAATCACCTGCATGGCTTGAAATCCAAGCTGTTTGCCATTGCTTCTCTCCCCACCACCCCTGAATCTAGAGGTTCTACAACCTGAAACTCAAACTTCTGTTTTGCTGTCATAGCTTGAGAGTTGATTGCCTCGAACACCCATCCCAAAGATCTGGGATAGGAAGTTAAGGAGAACAGGACATCTCCAAAGCTCCATCTTAGAAGGAGCCATGGGAAACGAATCTCTCTCTGACCTCTCTAGACCTTCTCCCTAATTGGCAAGTATGACATTGGGTAACAGGCTGAATCTGTGGGAAACACTTCCTTCCCCTCAGCATTGATGTTGCCAACTTAGAGCTAAGTCCACCAGCCAAAGATTGGTTTGTTTATTTGCCTGTCAATTGCCACATCACCTCATTAGTGAGCTCAAGGCCCTCAATTTGACACCTTGTCCAGATGCCCTGGCAATGTCAATATTGCACATCTCTGAGCTTGTCTAGTCGTGTTCACATGAGAGCACCCACAGGGCCCCATTGCGAAATCGACACAGCTCTGGTTTTCTCTGGAAAAAAAAAAAGATTCTTTGCTTTCTGAAGGCAAATGGATAAGTACAAAGGTGTGAACTTGGCAATGCTGAGCTGACCCGGCCACGTTCTTGTGAAGTTCTCCTTTGGCCTGGTAACCCACGTTCCGACCGATAGGGTTATTTTATTTTTATTTTTTTAAAAAAACAAGTTTTGAAAATCCTGCTTGCCTTGTCATCGGTGAGCAGCTGGTGTGCAAAGTTTCAGTTAACTCATCTATCCCCATGGGGGGTTTTGTGGGGTTTTGATGTCCTCCAAGGCGGCTGTGCCTGAACGGAGATGGGCATGGCTGGCCACCTTACTGTTTCATCTTTCAGTATCACCATTTCAGTGTTTCAGACCTGGGTCCTGAGCCTTAATCTGTATCTGTATCTAAAACCTTCCCCCTGATCTGCCAGCAAAAGGCTTAGGAAGCACAGATCCAAGAAAGGTTGAGCATGAAAACGCCCTGAGAATCGAGGCCTTGAATTTCTCTGCACCAGTTTAATTTGCCCACTCCAAATTACTATCCTCCAACTAACAAATCAATGCCTCTGCAAAATCTTTAAGTACAACTTGGAGTCAGGCAGTCTTCTCCAATAATGCTGCATCTGAATATCTTGCTGGTACCAGAATGCCAACTTGACTAGGGGTTGTCGTAAAGGTGTTTTCAAAAGGCAACTGGACTTCGTTTTCCCTTGATGAGGTTTCGCTTCTCATCCAAGAAGCTTCTACTGTTCTGAGAAGCAGAACTGGAAAAATGAAGTCCAGTTGCCTTTGGAAAAAACAACTTTGGGACAATGAAGACCTGGATGACCTGAGAATCTGCCTAGACATTGACATGTGGTTCTTTTCAATGTGATTCACCCTTATAGCACCCCCTGTCCTATGGCAGGTAGGACAATGGATATTTCCTTGAATGCTCCAGGGGGAGCACATTGTCCCTGCCTCCCATGGCATGGATGTAGGTTGCACCACAATCCAGGTGGGGAGTATATGAAATCCATGCCAGAAAAGAAAGCCCAAAGAAAGCAGTGAAGAGAATGATCAAAGATGATGCATCTAGTTAAGGATTTCCAAATATATCCTTATCTGTGGTGCTCTCTGGGCTTGGTTGTTTTCATGCAGATGTTTCATTAGCCAACAAGGTAACATCTTCTTCTGATGTTCATCACTTGCTTAAGGTAGCAACATTTTATCATTTTCTTGAGAGGAAGATCCACTAAATGCAACTCGATTTGAATAAGCAAATCATTTTTACATGGCTAACATTTGAAAAATGCTCAACTCTAGTTGTTCCACAGCTTCCCTCAAACCATAGTTTGCCAAAGCAAGGCTCCTCAGCTAAGTCCCAGAACTAAGTCATCAATCACAGCGAACCAGAGTAACCAGATTCCCCACATAAATTAAGCAAAAGTTAATCAGCATGGTGCTTCGTGTAATGTCTGAATCAAGCCATTCTATAAATAGTCATCAAGGATTAAGACTTTGTCCTATTTATTGGTAGAGTTCATTTCTCACCAAAAGTATTGTAAGCTTGTCAAACTTGACCCAGCAAGCTATGCAATTTGAAGATTTTTTTCCACATTTGGAACTGGTAATTCACATATTGCTGTCCCATTGTTGTTTTTTTGCATTAAAAATTACTTTATTTTTTCATGTAAATAGTCCTTGCTCAGTGTTTTTTTCCATTCAACCAGTAATCAGAGTTATAAAATCTATCTGTTTACAATTATTGCATTCCAGGGCAAAGTTAAATTTCCAAGCTCCAAGCAACATATTTTTAATAGCTTATGTTTGGAGATTATTCTGCTTTCTGTTTAAATCTATTGTCTGCTGTCCTGTTTTTTGAAGCTCTGAAACTAGCAACTATTCAGAAACAATGGTTTTATGTACATTTAAATAACATAGTGAAAATTATATAAATTTGATTAATGGGATAGAGATTATCAATAATGTTAGTGTGTACTGGATTAATATGAATGATTCATAGTTAAATTTGTTCATATATAATAGAGAATGTTTAGATTGAACAGGAAAGATAGAGATGAAGATAGAGATAAAGATGAGGTGAGGCATTTTTTGTTTATGTATGTTTAAATATTCAAAGAAGAGTCATATAAATTTGATAAATGTGATAGAGATTATTTACAATGTTACCATGAATTTGATTAATATGAATGATACTTAGTCAAATTTGTTCAGGTACGATAGAAAAATGTTTAGATTGACCAAGAAGACAGAGATAAACATGAGGAGTTCGACATTTTTTTGCCTATGTATGTTTGAATAGTATAATGAGGATTACTTAAATGGATAAATGTGATAGAGATTATTCATACTGTTATGTTGAATTGGATAAATATGAATGATACACGGGACCAACTCTGTTCACGCATAATACGGATGTAATTAAAAATAATAAAATAATATATTAAAAAGAAAAAAGAAACAATCGTTGAAATTTGTCTGATTTCAGATGAAGAATATCTGCTTTTCCATCTGGACTATTAATTCCTGATATCTCAAACAGGACAATTCTTTGAATTTCTGCTCATGTTATAGTGACTTTCAAATAAACTCATGTCGAAATTATAGTTTTGATATTGCTGCGGTTTACTTAACAGCTGTTACAGTGTGTTCGCTTTATATTTATTTTATTTTATTTAAACATTTATATAGCCATTCATCTCAAAACCAGCTCAGGGCAGCTCCCAATCCAAAGTTAAAACGGCATACAAAATTGTATTAAAACAAGAAACCTAAATACAGTAAAACGTTAAAAACAGCAAAGACTTGGCACCAAGTGAATATTCTCGTCTAATTTTTATTTGTTCATTTGTCTTCCTTATTTACTAACCTTCCAGCACTTGGGGGCTGAGAACCACATCTTCAGATCTTTACTGAAGTCTAGGAGAGGGAGAGGCCTGCCAAATTTCATGTGGTAGGGAGTTCACAAGGGCAGGGTCTGCCACGGAGAAGGCATACTTCCTAGCTCCCATAAGATGGCAATATTTAAGGGAAAGGAGAAGGAGTGTGTGCACTCTATTGGGCCTGGGAGGACAGCTAGATTTCCTTAAATCCTGCAGGTAAATGACCAACACCTTGAATTGCACCTGGAAGGAAATTGGTACTCAAGGCACCTTGAATGACAGAGAAGTTACATTGGCAAATCTACAAGTTCCCATTACTGTTCCGCTGGGGCATTCTGGACCACTTAAAGTTTCCAGATGATTTTCAAGGGCAGCCCCAGGTAAAGCATACTGCAGTAAACCAGACAGGAGATGACCAAGGTATGAGTGACCACGAGCCAGGCCTTTAAAAGTACATTTGACTTATTTTCATTTGCTATTAGTGAATGTACTTTTTTCTTGAATCAGGTTAGTTAATTTGTAATTACTATATACTGTGCATGACACCTAGGAAGAACACTGGAGTTCCAGGTCTGTGCAAATTATTTCAGAAGAATGTCCTTGAAGATCTGTGAGGATAACTCTGTTAACTTTGGGCTGGTTGGGAATAAAGAAAAGCCCTTAAAAGGTTTGCCTGCAGTGACTATTTTCCTCTCTTGTCTAAATAGTTTTATGTATTTGGGTTTACTATCTCCATCGGGGAGAACTCATTCCCTGTTTCCTTATTATTTCACATTTGTTAAAAAAGCAGGGACCTCATCCAAAATGGAAAATATGTTTGCACTGAGCATCACACGAGCATTTTCTTGGGTTTTTTTTTTAATGCTTTAATTGTGAATTATTCCATGACACTTTAGCTACAGTGACTAACTCTCTCAGAAGCATAAGGAGGGGGAAAGCCCAAACTGTTATTATATAAATGGGAAATTTATAAGCCTCCGTTCAAGGTATAAATCTTGCGGTTGAATTTCTTTCATCCCTGTCTGTCTGCAAAATGGGCCTTTGATTTTATTCCTCTCTCCTCTCTGGTGGTCCCTGCTGGTCTCTCCCATCTCCCCTTTTCTTGTTGATGAGAACTGAAAGCTACAGATAATCTCCTTTATAAATTCCAGCTAGGTTGGTGCAAGATTTAGACTACCTTGTGGTGATGTTCTCCTGCTTTGGATCTCCTGCTCCTCCTGATCTTCAGCCAGCCACACCTTCTCATCCTTACTTTCTCCACTTTGAAAGACACTTATGATCTCCCTATCCTACAGGAGCATCAGTGCCGTAAACATGGAAAGCATTTTGGAAAACAAGCAGCATCTCTTTGCTATAGTTCTACCATTCAGCAGCCAACAGCTTCTGTGGCATTTGCTCAAGTTAAAAAAGAAGAAGAAAGAAGAAGGAGAAGAAGGAGAAGACTTCACAACTCACATTTTTGCCAGTGCATCTCTGTGGCAGGATGGAATCCCCCTCTGGTCCCTCTTGATCTGTTGTTGTGGGGGGGTTGGGGGGTAGTTCTTTTATGTGATATCAGCCTGTCAGCATGCCTGTTTCAGATTTATTTTTTGTTTAAAAAAAAGACCAGGTTTCTGCTGTGGGGTGTGACGTTGTCACATCCTCTAACCACAGGGTTTTCCCCCCCCCCCTCTTTCATTCTGTGCTATTTGATGTGGAAGATGCTGTAGTGTAAAACATGGTCCTATCTGAGGGAGAAGGAGGAGGAGGAGGAGGAGAAGGGTGCTTAGTGATGGTATTTTGGAAGACCCAATCGAGAAGGTTGTTCTGCATCTTAGGCTGAGATTGCCCTGAGATGTACATCTGGGTCATAGAAAAGAAAACATGTGTTTTACGTCTCAAAATTTATCTACTGAATTTAGGATCTACACCAGAGGTCTCCAAACTTGTCAACTTTAAGACTTGTGGACTTCCACTCCCAGAATTCTCCAGCCAGCAGAGAATCCTGGGAGTTGAAGTCCACTAGTCTTAAAGTTGACAAGTTTGGGGGACTCCTGATCTACACTAAAGATCAGTCAGAGAAATAATTTATCAGAGTTGGGGCCAGTTGGAGAAGATGAATCAGGAGTCATCTTCTGACAGAAAGAGGTGCACCAGTGAAACTCCAGAGAATCCATGGGCCCACTCCTAAATCTCGCTCTGGCTGTGAAACAGCCTCTTCAAACAGGCACAAATTATAATCCAAAAGGGATTTATTACCTTGGATTTATAGCACGCCATTTTCCTTCTGACAAATGGAAATCTAACTTTGCTCATTTTAGTCAAAAGGTCACATTTTTGGCCTAGAAAGAAAAAGACTTTGTCCCTTGCCCTAAAACGCATTATTTTTTAATTCACAGCAAAGGATTGAGATGCCCCACCATTTCAAAACTGCAGAGCTGGCTGGCGACTGAGTCCTCAGGTTTGGGGGTGGGGAAACAGGGCTGTCTGTCTATCCATCTGTCTGTCTTTTTTTTTTTTTTTGCTTCTGCAGAAGATTCTCAGTTCCCTTGGGGTCACCATCTCAGCCCTGGAGAGGAAACACCTGGATGTGCTTCATGCTTCGTTGGGTGCCAAAAAAAGAGAGAGAGAAAACCACTTCTTTCAGGTCTCTTAGTGTGTGAGATGACATTTCCAAAGAAGGAGGCTGAAAGCTCTGGGTTAGTCGTGGTTTCAGCAAAATACTATGTTGGCACACAGAAAGACGGAGTGGATGTGGACGTTGTGTTAAGGCAGAAGGTTGAATAAAGAAGAGCTGTAAATTGAAGAATTTAGCCTTCAACATCCAGAGTGGCTGAGATAGACCTTTGAGATGCCACCAGCCTTCATGGTTTTCTTCATCTGGCACTTGATGCTCAAGTTAAGAATCTGTCGAGTCTGTTTTTCATCCGTTGTATTCCCCTTGGAACCCTCCAACTTTATGCAAAGTTTGTAAACATGGTGTATCACTTGCCGTGTGGTATGGACTCAGGAAGTGGTGATTCACAATATATCAGCATTATAATATACATACAGACAGATAGACAGACAGAGAGACACATATACAAATAGATAATCAACCTAGGATGACAATTGGAAGCAGAATTTCCATTGCTAAGTGAGGTGATTGTTAAATGAGTTGCATCCAGGTTCATGACTTTTTTTTGGCCACTGTTTTTAAACAAATTGTCAGCTTTGGAAGCTTTATTAGACCAGAAGCTTCCACACTGCCACATTCTTGAGCTTGGGAAATTGGGAGGGGGGATTTCATGAAGTGTATATAGTTCAACATAATAGCATTTTTCTTCTCAGTCAAGGTCATGTTATCTCTGCACCTGGATGAGGAGTGGTTGAAGGGATGTCTCAACTTGGGATGGATGGTGATTGGGGCATGTGATGGAATGATGGAGGCAGGGAGGGTGGGTTTGTAGTTTACTTACTGGAGGAAAACTTGGAACTTTCTGATTCAGGTTTTCCCAGATGTGTCAGAATATAAGGAAACTTTGAGAAAATGCCTGTTTTGGAGTTTTTAATTGGAGTTTGGTTTTTCTGGAACCCTGACACAAATCTCTTCATTTGTTGAGTCAATCACAAGGTTGGGAAGTAAATTGGGCTTCCTCCCTTGACCTTCCTTGTCACACATGAGCCCAGGACAAGTGTCACCAAATGCTAGTTGCCAAATACCCACATTTTAATCACATAACTGTAGATATGTCATGACAATCATAAGCATGAGGACCTTGAAGGTCTTCTAGTCCAACCTCCAGCTTAGGCAGAAAACCCTGTATCATTTCAGACAAGTGATTGTCCAATCTCTTCTTAAAAACCTCCAGTGTTAACAGCACCCATAACCTTTGCAGGCAAATTCTTCCACTGATTGTTCTGACTGTCAGGAAATTTCTTCTTAGTTCTAAGTTGCTTCTCTCCTTGATGAGTTTCCATCCATTGCTTCTTGTCCTGCCTTCAGGGGCTTTGGAGAATAATTTGACCCTCTCTTCTTTGTGGCAGCCCCTCAAATATTGGAACGCTGATATCATGTCACCCCTGGTCCTTCTTTCTGTTAAACTAGACATACCCAGTTCCTGCAGCTGTACTTTATGTTTTAACCTCCAGTCCCCCAATCCTCTTTGTTGCTCTTCTCTTCACTCTTTCTAGAGTCTCAACATCCTTTTTACATCCTAGTGACCCAAATTGGATGCAGTATTCCAAGTGTGGCCTTACCAAAGCATTATAAATTACTTTTTTGCTAGCTAAGACTGATGAGAACTGGTCCATAACTTCTGGTCTTTGGTCATTCATGGCCTGCTCCACAGACATAAATTTGTGGTCCAGGCTAATTAAGCAAGTTCCTAAGGATTTTTTTTTTTGGTCTTCTTCAGCCTTTATTTCTCATCCATTACAGCACAATATTTTCTCTCTGAACATGTTTCTGCAGGAGCCAGACTTCTGGCTTTGTTTCCATGACACGGGCAATTTCTTTTCTTTGTTTTTTTTCCCCCAAAATAATATCTCTGATTCCTCCTTAGAAATGAACAGCCTTCCACAAAGAAGGATCAGCAAATAAGAGAGGGGAAGAGAAATTCCTGGGGGGAAATGTGAGGGTGAGCTTCTGTCTTGCAAAGGGGTCAAGATGGAGGAAAAGACCTGAGTAGACGTGCCTCCATCCCATCCCTGATAAATGTTGGAAGCCCTCCTGAATTCTTGGTGACCACATTCTTCTCAAGCCTGAGATTTGCCTGCAAGATTACTAAGAAAAGAGTTTGGAGCAGAGAAAAATAGATGAGGCTTCACATTATTGAGGTCTTTGGGGAAAAAAGGCATCGGGAGTTTCATCTGTGGCCTCCAAGTTGGCCATTCTCCCTTTGAAGACCTTCTTACTGGCAAGTCAGAGTCAATATCAAAGTCCAGGAATGCCCAACAGCAGACTCCATCTAAAGCTCTAGAGCACTGTTTCTCAACCTTGACAACCTGAAGGTTGAGTGTGGACTTCAACTTCAACAGGATTGGCTGGGGAATTCTGGGGTTTGAAGTCCACAAATCTTCAAATTGCCAAGGTAGAGAAACACTGTTCTAGAACATTCTGAGAATTTAAATGTTGCTTTAGTTGTTTGTGACTGCCATGAGACTCAAAGGTAAGGATTGCCAGACAAATGAATATTATGAAATACATTAACAAACTGCCTAAGTGAATGCCACAAGCTTAATCTTCACACCATGATTGCCCATTCTCTCACTTCTTTTGCCCATCGTCTCCCAAATGTTAAATGTTGCAACCAGACTATTTCTATCACCACCCCCTTGGTTTCCTCCCCCCTTCCAATTTATTCTTTTCCTTCATCTGAAAAAATGACAGATGATTTACTACCTCAACCTGATGGTCCAGGAAGAATGCTCTCTGTGGGAAATTTTGCATAAAGCTTTGGCAGGGGAGGGAAGAGGAAAGAACCTGGAGCAATCACAGGGTTCAATTTCCTCCAAAGGTTGAGCAAAAGGAGCAGGACAGCTTGACATGGAACTCTGAAATGGCCCTACAGAGTGAAGGAATCCTTTCAAAGCCGCCTTCAATCAACTTGCAGATCTTTATGTCATGTTAAGGAGAACTCATAATGGTCTCAAAAGGAGTGTTCTACATAGTGGGTGTGGGGTGAGAAGAAGTTTCTAAGCAAAAAGCAAAAAAGTAACTCCCACACTCATCACACCAAAAATAGCTATGCATTTGGACTCATCAAATAATGATGGAGTCATAATCACTCCAATGACATTCTTTAGATCCAGCATACAGGTTGTCTACACTTGAAGTCAAGAGTTTTTCAAACTTGGTAACTTAAAGATGTATGAACTTCCAGAATTCTCCAGGGAGGAGGAGGAGGAGGAGGAGGAGGA
>BHFT01052462.1:0-20408 GCA_004320025.1 Laticauda laticaudata
TCCCTGGTGGTCCTGGCCCTTCATCTGAGTCCTCGCTCTCCTCAGCCGTCCACACCTGCTGCTGGCTAACCACAACATCTCTTCCCTTCCTCCCAGGAGCTCCCTCTTGGCCTCCTTTTCCTAACCCCTTTCTCAAAAAAAAACCCCAACCCCCCCAAATATCTATCCAGTCTCTTTTGCAAGAATGCAGGCACCGGAAGGAAGTTCAGCCGGTGGGATCTGCCCCCCCCCCCCNGCCGGTGGGATCTGCCTCCCCCCCCCGCCACCGAGAGGCCCTTCCCAACTTTTGAGTGGCATTTTGGAAACTTCCTCCTTCAGTAGGGCCAGAGCTGGTGGTAGGTGACTGGCAGATTCTTGGGAGCAAAAGCAGCTTTGGATTGTACAAAATCTTGTTGCGTGTATCAGCTGAAAGCAGGAGATACAGCTCTAGTCCTCGAATTACAGCCATTCATTTTAGGGGCTGTTCAAAGTTACAACCGCCTTGAAAAATGTGACTTATGGCCTGTTTTTCACACTTTTGACCTTTGCAGTCTCCCCATGGCCTTGGGATCAAAATCGAGGCGCTTGGCAGCAACTGGCTCATAGTCATGATGGGTTGCAGCTTTCCCAATGCCCCATGCTCCAAAATCAAGGCATCCATCCATCCATCCATCCATCCATCCATCCATCCATCCATCCATCCATCCATCCTTCTATCTATCTATCTATCTATCTATCTATCTATCTATCTATCTATCTATCTATCTATCTATCTATCATCTACTGATATCTACCAATCCATCAGTCCATTCATCCATCCACCCACCCATCCCTGTCTGTCTGATTCACTTAACAATGAACGTGTCAGCAGCAGCGATTGGCTTCACGACGGGGGCCAGAAAAGTCACCAAATGGGGGTCAAAAGGGATTTGAATCCATGTCTGGCTTAACCACAGAAATCATGAGCTCCACCGGAGTCATACGTCAAGGACTAACCACCTGGGGAGGGAAGAATTCGGAGTCGGAGAGGCCACGAAAAGCACACTTCCGTTTTGCTTCTGGTGAACCCAGAATGGCCGGTTTATGAAACCATATTCGAAACTGGCTCGGCCTGATGAACCAGAAGAAATTATAGGAGATTTGTAATTAAGTGGAGCTTCGCCTGGAATGACAAGTGCTCCAGTTTAACACTTTCAGCCTGCTGGGAAAAGATCTTGTCTTCAGCCATAGAAAAGTGAAAAGTGCCATTTGAGACTTTTTTTGGGGGGGGGGGCTTCCCAACCTTCTCGGATCTCCACCGCTTGGTCCAAGAACATCGGAGGGCCCTTCGGTATTTCTTTCTGGATGTTGCAATCATTTTCATTTTTTTAAAAAAAAATTATGAGACAATCAAGTGTCATGCTCCTCAAAACCGCTTCTTAGCTTCCTCTCCCTGCTGCTTGCTTTAACAATGGATGGAAACTAATCAAGGAGAGAAGCAACCTAGAACTCAGGAGAAATTTCCTGACAATGAGAACAATTGATCAACTTGGAACAACTTGCCTCCAGAAGGTGTGGATGAAGAATTAAGGCACGGAAATGGTTTCCTGCAATCCCACAAAAGCTGGGTGGCAGCGGTCAGACTGCTGGTCACTCTTGATGGTCTGGGACAGGGGTCTCCAGTCTTGGCAACTTAAAGACTTGTGGGCTTCAACTCCCAGAAGTCCACAAGTCTTAAAGTTACCAAAGTTGGAGACCCCTGGTCTGAGGAAAGTGATTGTCTTTCCTGGACCACCTCAATTGTGGAAGATCTTGATCAGAAAAGATCCCAAAATTGCTTCTGGCCAGCATGTCTCCTCCTGATATTTTGCACTTTGGGTTCTCCTGGGGATCAGTTGGCTCTTGACAGATATAGCTTTATAATAACTAAGAACAAATGAAATGGCGGGTTGGAGGAACGATTGGGGTTTGTTGCCTGACCACCAACTTCCTGCTCGGGGTCCTGTTTGGTTTTAAAAGCAAAGCTCTGGAGAGAATGAATGGAACTTCCATAGTCAAGAGCAGTCTGCTACCAAATACATGGTGGCGATCAACAATGCCCATGTGAGTGCCCTGAAGCCATCGGATGCTGGGGATGATGGAACTTCAGCTCAAGCCTGGATAATGAACCATGCCTAGCGTTATTTTGCTTGTCCTGTCATTGCTTTTGTCTGAAAATCTTGAGTGACTAATTTATGATTTTTTTAAAACTTTGTAAGACTTCTTTCCTTCTTTCTTCTTTCCTTCCTTCTTCCTTCCTTTCTTCTTTATCTCACATTTTTCTCTTTCTCTTCAATACTTTCTTTCCTTCTTTCTTTGTCTCAGAAACATACTTTCCTTTCTCTTTTTTCTTTCTTTCTTTGTCTCACATACTTTTTCTTTCTCTTTCTCTCTTTCTCTCACTAACACTCTTTCTTTCTTTCCTTCCTTTTCTTTGTCCTTCTTTCCTTCCTTTGTCTTTCTTTCTCTTACAAACATGTTCTCTTCTTTCTATTTCCCTCACTCTAACCCTCTTTCTGTCCTTCCTTCTTTTTCTTTTCCTTTCTTTGTCTTACAAACATGCTCTCTTCATTCTCTTTCTCTTTCCCTCTTTCTTCCTTTCCTTTTCTTTCTTTTTTCTTTCTTTCCTCCCTCCCTCCCTCCTTCCCTCTACTTCTGGCCCATCAAGGGAGCCCCTTCCCCCTTCTCGGCCCCTCCCCATCACCCAGAAAAACCTCCTTCTGCTGCAGCAATAACCTTTTTTCTACCCTACGTTGCCTTGGCTTCCATGAGCCTCTCTGCTGAGTTCTTTGCACCCCATTTATAGCTGTGGGAACCAGGACAGCAGGTGCACCGGGGGGGGGGGGGGGNGGGGGGGGGGGGGGCTTCTTCTCTGCGAATGAATGAATGAAAACTCCAAAGCCAGATTTCACCACCAGTTGTGGGCATCTTCTCAGGAACGAAAGTGTCCCTTTTCCTTCCAGGTGGCGAGCAGGAATTGCAAAATATCGGAGATGGGACCTGGAAGGCAAAGGAGCAAAATAGGCAGCAAGAGAAAAGAAGGAAAGTCCCGTCATGGTTGAAAGGGAGGCAGGGAAAACTCTCAAAACATCTGCGGCCTTCGGATGTTTTATTTATTTTTTTCTCGGAGGGATCTCATACCCCTCTGGAATTGGCCCTGGGTGATTAAGAAAGCATTGACCAGGCCTTCCTCAACTTTTGGACCATTTGTTGAATGACTGATCAAAGTTATGGCGGTGCTGAAAAGGTCACTTGCAAACAGTCTTTGCGCTTATGACTGTGGCCACATCCCCCACCTCACAGGATCAACATGTGGGCATGGGGCAACCCATCGGTTGCAGGGCTCCCACGGTCGCCATTTGCAACAAGCAAAGTCGATGGGAAAACTTGGATTCACTGAACGACTGCATTATTCACTTAAGGACTGCCGTGGTTCGCTTAACAACCATGGCAAAAAAAGTGTCATAAAATCAGAGGCAACTCGTTTAACAACCCTACCACTTAGCGACATAAATCCCAGCCCCCGATTGTGGTCCTAACTTGAGGACTAATTTCAAAAGAAAGGCAAGAGTGTTTTTTTCACAGCTTCCCAAATACACACACCAAAAGTGATCCCAAAGAGGCTCTTTTCCAAAAGCGAACTGGACTTTCTTGGCTTTTCTTTGAAGACATTTCACTTCTCATCCAAGAAGCTTCTTCCGTTCTGACCTTCAGAACTTCAGCCAGAATGGAAGAAGCTTCTTGGATGAGAAGCAAAACATCTTCAAGGAAAAGCCAAGGAAGTCCAGTTGCCTCTTGGAAAAGCCCCATTGGAACAACAATAACTTGGAGGACTGAGAATCTCCATAGACTCCCCCACACACACAAGCAATGCTCCCTGGGCACCTCTGGGATAGCAATTTGCAGCGATTGGCAACTGGAAAGTGGAAAAACTACAATCTAAATACAACTGCAAGTTGCAGAAAACTGGTCTGATCTATTGATGAAGACAATAGTTCCCTTCGTAGTTCAATTCTCAAGGAGTTTAAAGACTTCATTGTTGGTGCTATGATTTCAGTTGGCCATTCATTGCTCCTACCCAAAACTCAGGCAAGAGTACAAATTTCTCTCTTTTCTCTCTCTCTCTCTTTCTTTCTCTTTCTACCTTTCATTTCCACTGTTATTTTCGGAAAGGTGGGTGGGGTTATCTTCCCTCAAATCTTAACAGCTCGACGCCTGACAATGGTGCACCTTCACTTAGTTGCAAATGTTTAGGAATAAACAATAGCCAATTTCTGCTTTTCCTGGTGTTTCTTTGTTCTTGGTATTTGTATTTGTGGATATGATGTTTTGGAGACATTGTACATTTGCAGCTTCTGGGCTTCCAAAGCAAGTTGGAATGCTTTTAAGCAGTTCAGCGTTCACCAAAAAATTGCTGCTGCTGCTTTTTTTAAAATGAAACTTATGCTAAAAGCAAGTTATGATAATAGCAACATTTCTTTCACGTTCTTATTCAGGCCTGAGTAAATAAACTTGGAATTTACCTTGTAATAAAATTCTAGTTTCAAAACAAGGGAAAATTTCCTCTGCTACAAAAGGGCCGATTTCCACCTAAGGTTGCTTAAAATCACATCTTCACATCTTTCCTTTTTTTCTCTCATTCTCTGCTTGGCGGAGCAGAGAATATTCTTGATGGCTTATAAAAGTCTTTCAAATGTTTTGCCCTTTCCCTTGAGTTGATTAGGATATTAGCATTTTGCCAGTCTAACCTATGTCCCTGGAGCTCCTGGAAAGTCCCACCTAAGCAAAACCCCAAAAATAAGGAGGTATATCCAGGTTTTGAGCTTAGAGAACTTAGTGTTTGCATGACAAGAGAGGCAGGCTGGATCTAACTGGATTAGGAAGCATCTATCAGAGACCTCCAAGATCCTTTTGAAAGCAGGAATTATTTTTTTTTTAGAAAGGATGAGGTTTGTTGTTCCTCTTGAAAGTTCACAGAAGGCCTATTTCACACATG
Organism: Laticauda laticaudata; assembly: GCA_004320025.1. Lineage (NCBI taxonomy): Eukaryota > Metazoa > Chordata > Lepidosauria > Squamata > Elapidae > Laticauda > Laticauda laticaudata. The sequence goes on from BHFT01052462.1 coordinate 4,994, forward strand.
AACAAAACCTATACTTCTCTTGCCCAAATGCTGCTTCTCTCTAGTTGATGGAAGACTCTGTTATGTTTCAAAAGTTTGCATCCTTCCCCCTCCTCCCCCATCTTCCAGAGAGGACCTGACTCTTGAATTAGCTGTGGAGTCCTTGCTGCTCTCTTGAGCTTGGAGGTTTTCTTGCAGACCTTTCATGGCCCAACTAGGTAACATCGGTGCTGGAAACGGAGGGAATTTGGGGAGTGGAGGAGAAGGAGGAGAAGTGGAAGGGGAGAAGGGGGGGCTCCTTGGTGGTCTCTGAGCTTGGTGGCTTTCTTACAGACCTTTTATTGCCAAACCTGGTAACATCAGTGGGGTTTGTAGAGAGGAAGGGGGAGGAGGAGAAGGAGAAGGACTGGGGGGTTCTCTGAGCCTGGTGTTTTTCTTGCAGACGTTTCATGACCCAACTCGGGAACATCAGCAGTGCGAGGAGGCAGCGGGGGTCTGCGCTCTTGTTTATAGGCGGCGGCTCGCCCTGAATGTGTGGCCGGGCGTCTTGGTTTCTTCTCGGCAGTTCCTCGACCGGGCTTGATCGAAGGGGCTCGCCTTATGCAGTTCTCCCGGACAGCCCCTGTGAGATNCTCGCCTTATGCAATTCTCCCGGACAGCCCCTGTGAGATCGTGCAGTCGGTCCGGGCGAGAGCTCAAGGTCCCCTCCAGCCCGGTCTCTCCCTCTCTCTCTTCCGGGCAACCACGCTTCGCCTCCGGGCCGGCCAGCCCCGCGGGGCCAAGGGAGCCACCCTTCGAGCAGCCACCGCGCCCCTCCCCGGCCGGCTGGATTTGAGAAGCCGAACCCATCGCGCCGAGGGAGGCCGAGCCCAGCCAGGCAGCGGGAAGTGCCGGGGCAGCGCAGGAAACCGCAGCGGCCGAGAGAAGCGGCGGCGGGGGGGACGCCTTGGCTGCCTCTCCCTCCCCAGAGACCCAGGGCTGAAGAGCCCCCGATGAAGCCCAGCGCGCCGGGGCTGCGACCACCCACGCGGGACCCCTTTCATCTCAGGTGACTCCGAAGGGTCCGGGGTTTGGGGAGCGGGCAACGGAGCGGAGCTCTTTGCAACCTCACCGGGTGCTGGGCTCCCTTTTGGGGAAGGGGCGACGTGCTTCCAGCCGCGAAACCCAACAAGGGGCGAACCGAAAGCTCTTTGCGCTCATTGGCAAGCCGAGGAGAGCGCAGCCGGAACCGCAGCTGTGAGGGTGGCAGGCCGGCTGGGGAGGCTGGGGAGGGGAGGGATGGAAGCCAAACCTTGATCCTTCCCACCCCTCCAATCCCTCCTCGTACTGAGGCCGAAGGACAGGGACCGAACACACACACCAAAAATGGCTGAAATAATATGTGGATCTTTGGGGCAGACTTGTGCAACTTTCTCACTGCAGTAGGTGGCACCCTCTCCTTGATTTTGGCTGAGCGGTTTGGGGTTGTGCCCTGGCAAACAACTGCCAGGAAGTTCCAGCAGCTGTAAGACTGGAAGTTAAAAGCAAAATTAAAGAAATGCACAGAGGGCAAATCGCTTTTATGTTGTTGCCGAATAAGAGTCAGGAAATCTTGGGTCACACTTCCAAAGCAGTGAGTGGGGAGGCAGTTTGGGCTTTGGGCTTTTTTTTTTTCCTTTCCCCTTTCCTGGAGAGGCCTCAAAAGGCTCGTGGTGAATTTATTTGCAGAAGCAGCATCACATGTTGCGCTTGGTTTATTCAGCAAGAGGAGACAATGAAGGAAATTCTTCTTGCCAGCAAAGACTTTTCTGCATCTGAACATCTTGTCGAAGGAGCACAATTTTGCCAAAGTGGGAATGGCCAGATTCAAGGGGAAATTTCTCATTTCATTTGTATTTTTCCCCTCCTTCAATTTTGCTGAGTGAAGAAACTGGGATGGTTTCTTAGCTGGCCTCCTGTTCTTCTGGCTTGACCCATCAGTTCAGCTGGTGTTTTAACATAAAATGGAGTTGGAAGGGACCTTATAGCTCATCTAGTCCAACCCCCATCCAAGCAGGAGACCCTACACCATTTCTGACAAATGGCAGTCCAGTCACTTCTTTTTTTTATTATTATTTTAGAATTTTTTTTATTAAACATAACAATTAAAAAAACATTGAACATAATGGAGTTGTTTTGACATAACTTTTGGTCATCATTCTAGTGAAATAATAGAATATAGATTTTATACATATATATACATATACATACATACATACATACATACATACATACACATATACACACACACACACATATATGCATTTATTCATCCTAATTTACATCTTCCAACACTCTTAGTGTCATTTAAGTCTCATGATTACAATGTACTCTTAACAATTCTTCCGCGATCTGGGAGAAATTGTATGCTTGGACAGACAACAGGAATAATAGATAATGTATAAGGGAAATATGAACAATGTATACATATATATGAAGAAGGGAAGATGGGAAAAACCAAGGCTACAATGAATTACAAAAATTGTAAACATAATTTGTGTTTCTTTTTAAAATTTGTAAAAATTTAATAAAAATCATTTTAATAAAACAATTCTTTTCAATCTTAAACCTTTCCTTTCTGTCTCCACCAATAGTAAAACCTATTCCAAATTATATAATATTCCAATTCATGTCTATTTTTCATCTCTAATGTCAGCCTATCCATTTCAGCAGAAGTCAAAATTTTATTATCTTCCCTGGGAATTTTTTTCTCTTTCCACTTCTAGGCAAATACCATTTTTGCCGCAGTGATGACATGTATTATCAAATATAGCTCTTCTTTATTGTATAATTCTCAGTAAAAACATTCTGCAGTCCAGTCTCTTCTTGAAAGCTTCCAGGGATGAAGCTCCCATAACTTCCGAAGGCAACTTCTGTTCCATGGGTTGATCGTTCTCACTGTCAGGAAATGTCTCCTTATTTCTAGGTTGAATCTCTCCTGGATCAGTTTCCATCCATTATTCCTTGTCTGGCCTTCAGGTGTTTTGGAGAATCGCTTGACCCCCTCCTCCTCTCTGGGGCAGCCCCTGAGATACTGGAAGATGCTCTCCTGTCTCCCCTGGTCCTTCTCTTCCCTACACTAGCCAGGCCCAGTTCCTGCAACCGTTCTTTGTATGTTTTAGACACTAGTCCCCTCATCATCATTGCTCTTCTCTGCACTCTTTCTAGAGTTTTGACATCTTTTTCATAGTGTGGTGACCAAAACTGGATGCAGGACTCTAGGTGTGGTCTTACTAAGGCTTTATAGAGTGGTATTAACATCCTTCTGGCTTGCTCAGAAAACCTTTTCTGTCCTGTGCCTTTAAGAGGAGGAGAAAACGTGATTATTTTTGCCTGTTGGGACTAAGAGAAGGGCCAGGAGGAGGAGGAGAGGTGGCAGAGAACCAGACCTTACGTCAGCCTGGCATTTGACAAGATAAAACAGAGACTGGTCTGTCCTTCAGACTTTGGCTATCAGAACCACGTCCTGGAGACAGCTGCAGATCAGAAGGTGTGCATTGGACAGAAAGTTCCTTTAGAAACTGATTTAAAAAACTGCTTTCCTAAAGCAAATTGTTTTGAAGATCCTTAGATATATTCCAAATTCTTCTTTCTCTCATTCCTGGCTTCCTGGTATTAGCCCTCTCTTTTCCCCAAGGATTTGTGTTTTCTTGGTGAGGACAGTGAGTTTTCTGTCTTGCTGTTGTGGTTGCTTGGTGCATGGCTTGGTAAGTGACATCTGGTACCCATCCCACCGTGGCAGATGGCAAAACTCTTTGAGGAAACACAATGATGCATGGACAGCTGAGTTGACTCCAAAGTAAGCATTGGAGGTCTTGATCTTGGGCGGAAATGTGGTGGTTTGCCCTATTTATTTATTTGTTTGTTGTCAAACATGTACAAGATAAGTATAGATATGAACATAAACAAGAACAAAGGGAGTAAATACAGATAAATGGGGAGAGTAAGACAGGGACGGTAGGCATGATGGTGCATCCCCTTTAAGGACCTCTTAGGAAGGGGGTGAGGTCCATGGTAGACGGTTTGAGGTTGAAGCTGTGAGGGGTTGAGGCTGTAACAACGGAGTTGGGTAGGGTATTCCAGGCATTGACCACTCTGCTGAAGTCATATTTTCTGCCATCGAGTTTGGAGCAGTTTACCTTGAGTTTGTATCAGTTGTTTGCCGGTGTATTATTGTGATTGAGGCTGAAGAAGTCATTGACAGGCAAGATGTTGTAGCAGACAATTCTGTGAGCCATGCTTAGATCGGACCGCAGGCAATCTGCAGTTCCAGATTGTCCAGGCCCAAAATTTCAAGCCTGGAGACATAGGGAATTCTATTGTAAATGGAGGAGTGGAGTATTTTTCTTCTTTTTTTTTCTTTTTTGTGTTTGGGGTCAAATAAATCAGTTTATTTTCCTTTCTAAGTTGAGGTCCTGGCAAATGACAGGTCACTTTCATCCCGTCCAAAAATAAGATACAGAGGGAGCTTGTAGGAAAGGGTCCTTCTAGAGAAATAACCACTGGAATTTCAGGAGGAACTGCCTTTAAAGGACAGGAGACACTCAGGGATGGGAATTATCCAGGACAGCTCCGTTCTACTTCATGCAAAGCAAAATGTGGCTGTTGCAAATGGAGCTGGCAACAGGAACAATTTTCCACTTTGTTGGACTGGAAAACATCCGAAAAGATTTCCATCGACTGAAATCAGAATAATTGATGTAACAGGTAGAAAGGTGAGAATCTACTGGAGTAGCAATCAACTTAACAGATTAACAGAGTTCCAAAGGACCTTATAGGTCATCTAATCCAACCCTGTCACCCAAGCAGGAGACCCTACACCATTTCTGACAAATAGCAGTCCAGTCTCTTTTTGAAAGTCTCAAGCAATGAAGCTCACACAACTCCTGAAGGCCACTTCTGTTCCACTTGTTCATTGTTCTCACTGTCAGAAAGTTTCAACTTGTGAGTGATGCTGTCTTCCTGGTTCCTGTTAGGACCTGTCCTTTGATGTTAGAAGGAAGGATTGGGCTGGGGCAAATTCTGTAAATGAGTCCTTGGGCCTAGACTGACCATGCTGGGCTAAGATGTACCAGGGGAGCCCTTTCCACAAGATCTCCGACTCTTGATGTCTTTTTCAGTTGAAGGACAGGACTTTGGCATTATGCATTTCAAGCACTGGCTTCCCCAGATGGGGGTCCAGTACAGCCGAGTGAGGCCCGGAACCCCTAGAGGGAGAAGCAGGGCGGCTGCATCGCCACCAAGATGCCTGGATTTCACGTTGGGTAAGCAAGGGTTGAGTTCTGGGTTGGAATGGCAGGGGAGTTTCGGACCATGTTATTTTTTCCTTTCTTTTCTGAGCCTAGGGGTATTAAGTTGGAACTTTCTGCTCTCCTTGTGCCAATTAAAGTCCAAAGAAGGATGAAGAAGACTTCAGTGGAAGCTTCAGGAGGGTCTGTGTAAGCAATTCTTCCAAGGGTTTGAGTCTCTTGCTCCAGAATCCATTGAAGTTAGAAATGAATGAATGAATGAGAATGAATGAATGAATAGAACAAATACTATCCCTCAGCTACAACCATCCTACTTTTTCAAAATGAGGTGGGCTTCTTCAGGGGTGGGATTCAAAAATCCCAGGGTGGGCGTGGCCTGGGTGGGCATGGCCATAGTAGGCATGGCCTACTGGACCTTCCTATTTCTGTCTTCTGGTGGGCTTCCAGAGCCCAGGGGAGGCCGTTTACACCCTCCCAAGGGTCCAGAGGCTTCCCCTGGGCCTCTGGGAGGGCGAAAACAGCCTCCCCTGGTCTCTGGAGGCTGTCCAGAAGCCAAAAACAGGCTTGTTTCCTGACTTCCGGAAGGCCCATTTTTCCCTCCTCCCAGAGCCTCGGTGTGGACTTGCACTTACCTTCATTGAAAACGGGCCATGTGGAGACTCCTGGGAGGGGTGGGGCAGGAGGGGAGGGGCCAGCCAGTCAATTGAATTACTGGTTCAGCAAACCAGCTGCAACTTTTAAACAACTGGTTCACATGAACCAGTCCAAACCGGTAGAATCCCACCTTTGGCTTCTTCTTTTTTGCTCAGTCCTAAAGCTTCTGGACCACTGTTTCTCAACTCAGCAAATTTCAGATGTGTGGACTTTGACTCCCAGAATTCCTCAGCCAGCAGCCTTCTGGGAGTTGAAGTCCATACATCTTAAGTTTGCCGGAGATTGAGAAACAGTTCTGGACCAACTCTTCTCCTTCGTGTAAACAGGGAAAGTTTTATTCCCTTTTTTCCAGCCTCCAAGGCCACCTCTTGGTTATTTGTTTCCCAGCCTTTCCCCCATCTATTAATCCACTTCTGTTCTCCTTGTGACTCAGCAGCTGGGATTAAGGGAGGGTTAGGATTAGACAAAATCCTTTCCTCACACCACGTGTGGGAGTGATAGCATTCCCTTCCTCACTCACTTCAAGTATTGATGTGTCACAGGCTCCTTACGTGTTCTGGCTTAGTCATGCTTCACTGTGGCCTTCAGTCAAGTCCCATCATGGGATGCTAAATCTGCAACAACTCCACCCCTTGCTTCATAAATTGTAAAAGTATAATATGTAAATTGTCTGAAAGAAATGGATAGCATCACGATTGCTTACTTTTTGATCTTCTTTGATCTGAGATACAGGGAGAAGCCCACTCTTCAAGAGAATATTTCACCTAGACCAGACTCGGTGCTTCTTGGCATCTCCACTCAGGTAAGAGCACACCTCTGAAGTGCTCAGCTCAGGTGGACAGGGGAATGGAAGACGTTGATTCCTGGGCAGAAAACGAAATGGGTGGGTGAGAGATTCAGCACTGAGGGTTAGTCACCCCGTAGACCAAGGCAAAGCTTGAGAACGTATGAAGATGAAGAATTGATGACGTTCCAGATGTTGTGATCCCAGCATTCTTTTCTCCAGGCCATCTGAGAATGCTGGGAATTGTGGTCCAATGTTTGAAGGCTCATGCAAGCTCCCCTGGTTTAATTCCATTTTGGAAAAGCTTCCAAGTTCTGCCATCTTGCCAAACTGTTCTTCAATGAACTCCTTCTGGAGTTCCAGGGATTACAAGAAGCCAGTAACAATATTGGATAGCAGCACCAAGGATGTTTTATTCCAGAGCAAATTATTGGTTGACCTCCTCCATATAACATGAGTTTTGGGGACCCTTAAGAAGAAAAGGGTATTTTCCATCTCCCACTCCCTCTTTTACCTTAATATTCAGGGCTTGGAGCCATAGCCTTCTGCTATGGAAACATGTTTTCTTCTACAAAGCTATGTCCATTATCTATTGCAGGATAGTGGCCAACATTTATACCCTTGATGATCCCCAAGAACATCTCTGGTCACCAGAGCTCCTCCAGAAATAGCCCTCATAATGTAATTTTGAATATGAAGAGAAAATGGAGTAATTAAATACAAGGGAGTAAATCAATAATGATTCAACTAAAACTGGTTGGATTTCAGCTTTTTTTTTTGGGTGGGGCCACTTGGGTCGCCCACAAATCTTGGCATCAGAGCTACATCATTCTTCTAACAGTTTTGTTCCTCCACAGGTACTTCACCCATTACCCAGGAAAGTTACAAGAGGCAACATCTCGGCCTGCTTCCCCCAAGCCAAACCAGAGAGTGCCGAAGAACGTAGCAACTTCTGGTAACCCTGTGGACCTCCTTCCTTGGGGGGTTGGTGGGTTATGGAAGTCCATCAGATACAACCCAAGATCTCTAGTGATATTAGAGAAGGAACGTACCTCCTCCTCACCTTTCTTTCTCTTGTTCCTCCTCAGAAGCCATCCAAAAACACAAGAAAAGTCTGGCGGATTGGTTTCGCCGCCAACCCAATGAGGAGAGACAGTTTGGACCATCATTTGCCCTGGACGCCACCCACGTTGATCCAGTGATCCGGGAGAGCTCCTTAGAGGAAATCTTGAAACCTTCTCCAGATCTGACAATCCAGAACCAGCTCCAAGGCTCTTGCTGTCATACCATTGGTCTCCAGAACCTTTTTGACCAGGATCCATGTGGGCAAGAAGTGAAGAATGTGGTCCTCTATGGGACAGTGGGCACCGGGAAAAGCACCCTCATCAAGAAGATGGTGATGGACTGGTGTCATGAGCGCCTTCCTCAGTTTGAGCTGCTCCTTCCCTTCTCCTGTGAAGACCTTTCCCAAGGCAACAGCCCCGTGTCTTTGCGCCGTCTAGTGACCAAGAAATACCTCCACCTCCGGGATGTGGCCCCATTGCTTGGCTCCAGCAACCTCAAGATTCTTTTCATCCTCAGTGGCCTTGACCGCCTCAACCTAGACTTTCGCCTGGCCCGCACTGACCTTTGCTGTGACCCCAATGAACCCCTCTTGCCAGCTGCCATTGTCGTCAACCTGCTCAGGAAGTACATGATGCCCGAGGTGTGTGGCAAGGGACAGGCAGAGGTCCACCCTGTGCCCTCCTCCTTCCTGCTTTCTTTCACCCTTCTCCTTTCACCAAGGAGGCCTTAAGTAGCCTTAAGGTTTGCGAATTAAGGGTTGCGTGAGGTAGAATCGGTCTCTACTAAGTAGTGGAAACCAATCATTTTTTATTTGTATAGGGCAAACCCTTAAATGTATATATTTTTTATCGGGCGAACTTTGCCTAGCTATCTCTTACCTAGTCTGTGTCAACATAAAATCATTCTATGGTCTTTTTAGAGTTGCCAACAGAAAGTGAGGGGGGAAAACAGCAGCTTGGAAATTGAAAATGCATTCCATAGATAGTTTTTTAAAGATACTAATGAAGTGGTTGAAGTTTCTGCAGTGCAAAGATCTAACTGGAGAACATGATTGATGACTCTTGGCTACGATGTGTCCCATTGGAGAATATGAATTATGATACACCCAGGGGGTGGGAGAAAACCAGGGTGAAGGGTGATGATGAATTATATGTTGGCTAAACCCAGACATGTTAACTTCCAATAAGTCCTTTTGAAGTTTTGGAAGTTTGACTTGAGACTCATGATTTAATTGGGATAACTGCCAGAATCCTGACAAGCTGCTTTGAACTAATCAGAAGACAGGTGGGATACAAATGGAATGAACATTAAGCAATATGAGGGGTCCTTGGTGGTCTCTGAGCTTGGTTATTTTCTTCCAGACATTTCATGACCCAAACTAGGTAACATCATCAGTGCTAGAAGGGAGTGGGCTTCAGAGATCAAACCCACTGCCTTCCTGCACTGATCAGGTTACCTAGTTTGGGTCATGAAACATCTGTAAGAAAACCACCAAGCTCAAAGAGCACCAAGGACCCCTCATTACAACCCTGAGCTACAAATATTCTCCTTTATTGCTTACTAACCACTATAGATGATGATGAGAAACTAAATTGCACCAGTTTTCTGCAGAGTTCCATCATTAGGACTCATAATTTCATACCTCACCCTTCTGTTCTGCCATGAATGCCATTAAAACATCACTGGGCCTGAGACCTGGGAATAACTCCAGTTTGTTTGCATTCTTCCAGGCCAGCATCATTGTCACTACTCGCCCTTCGGCAGCACGCCGGATCCCCAGCAAGTTTGTGGGACGCTACGTTGAAGTCTGTGGCTTCTCAGACCTCAACCTCCAGAAGCTTTACTTCCAGATGCGCCTACGGCAGCCTGAGTGTGCCGGAACCTCTGGTCCCCCCACGGCAGAGCAGGCCCACGAGCAGGACAACCTTGTGGAGATGCTCTCAAGAAATCTGGAGAGGCACAACCAGATCATGGCCGCCTGCTTCCTTCCTTCTTATTGTTGGTTGGTGTGTACGACCTTATACTTCCTTTATTTTACCAAGACGGTGCCTCCCACTCAAACTCTGACGGGGATCTACACCAGCTTCCTACGGCTCAACTTCAGCGGGGAAGTGCTGGACAGCACCGATCCCTCCAACATCTCCATGATGAAGTATGTGGCCAAGACAATGGGCAAGTTGGCCTACGAAGGGGTGATGTCCCGACAGACTTGCTTCACGGAGAAGGACCTCCGCCGCTGTTTTGAGATGGAGATGAAGACGGAGAGTGAGCTGAACCTCCTGAACACCTTCCGGAGTGATGTTCTTCGCTTTTTCTTGACCCCCAGTGTTCAGTCAGGCAAGGAGCACACTTTCGTCTTCACTATCCCTGCCATGCAGGAGTACCTGGCTGCCCTTTATGTGGTCTTGGGGGAGAAGAAGACTCTGGTGCAGCGGGTGGGCAAGGAAGTCTCTGAAATCATTGGGAAAGTCAGCGAAGATGTGGCCCTGGTGCTCAGCGTGGTCTCCAAATTCTTGCCGTTGCGCATCCTGCCCCTTCTCTTCAACCTCATCAAGATCTTCCCCCGCTACTTCAGCCGGTTCAGTACCAAGGACCGGGACACCATTGCCCGCACCATGGCCATGGAGATGTTCAAAGAGGAGGACTACTTCAACGAAGATGTTCTGGACCAGATCAACATCAGCATTCTTGGGGTGGAAGGTCCCATGCGCCACCCGGATGAGGCTTCCGATGATGAGGTCTTTGAGCTCTTCCCCATCTTCATGGGTGGGTTGTTGTCTCGGCGTAACCGGGCCATCTTGGACCAACTGGGCTGTCCTATCAAGAATCTGGCTGTTTTTGAGATTGCCAAGGCCATGAAGAAAACAGTCATCCGGAATAGCCGCAAGGGCTTGCCGCCATCCGAGCTGATGGACTACCTCTTCTTTTTACACGAGTTCCAGAATGAGCGTTTCACAGCGGAGGCGGTCCAATCCTTGAGGACCATCAATCTTTCCACAGTGAAGATGACCCCTCTCAAATGCGCAGTCCTGGCTTCGGTTGTGGGTACCACGAGCCATGACGTAGAGGAGCTAAATCTTGCCTCTTGCCATCTTGATGTGGGCAGCCTGAGAACCCTCTTCCCCATCTTGCTAAGATGCAAGAAACTCCAGTGAGTATCTCCTGCTACAATTTTGCACAACCCACACAATTCGCCTGAAGGTTAAGCTTCAGTTATGACATGGAATTACATCTAAGAGTTCTGCAATAATTATGAAGTTTCCCCCTAATTTTTGACATAGCGGTGCATCTTTTAACCCAGTGGTCGCCAACCAGTGGGCCAGGGACCACTGGTGGTCTGAGAGAAAATTTTGGTGGTCTGCAAAGAAATGTCCCCCCCCCCAAGCAATTTATCCAGGCTGCGCGGGAACACAAGGCTATGCCCCCCTCAGAGCCTGTGGGAACACAAGGCTATTGTCACTTGCATTGTGAACAACACAAGGTAGTGAGGGGAGTGGGGAAAGGATGGGGGGACGACTTGCCCCCCTCGCCTCACGCGCCTGGCCTGGCCACCGGGGTGCTTCTTTCTGCTTCTTTCTCCTTCTGCTTTTGGCTGCATGCAAGGAAAGCAGCAAAAATCTTTCTTTCTCTCCCCAAAACTCTGCCAGATCCTGCAAGGTCTCCTGCTCCAAGAGGCTGCATCGGCAAAGACTCATTTCTGGTGGAGTTTGGGGAAGAGAAAGAAAGACTTCTGCTGCTTCTGCTGCTTTCCTTGCATGAAGCCATAAGTCTCTCTCTCCCTCCCTCTCTCTCTCTCTCTCTCTCTCTCTTTCTCTCTCTCCCTAAGAACAGAGCTCCCGAAGAACACAGGTATCCTATGATCCAAAATAAAGAATGATTGATCGCTAGGAAAACAGAGTGGGGAATTTTCCTGCAGACTTTTTGGGGGATTTTCCCAGGGTCTCTGTTCCTCAGGATTTAAAATGATGAGTTTGGTTGTCCCTGAGGTCCAAAAGGTTGGCAACTCCTGGTTTAACCCACATCTTTTTTTTTTTTGAATTCATGTTTTTTTAAAGGAAAGTGAGTTCAAAAAATAAATTTAGTTTCTTAGAAATACCAACGTGCCATTCTTATGACATCCTTCTTTCCTGGCAAGTTTACCCTATTTATTTGAAAGGAAGTTAATGCTGAATTTAAAGGCTTGAGCAGAAAATAGGGATGTTTCCAGCCAATTGAAGAGGACATCATGTCCCACCACTACTCCCAACCCTTTGAAAATAGATTATTTGCAGAAAATGCCTACTAAATTCGGAAATCATTGGGGTGAATCTGTTCTAGTTTTTCAACGGCTAGAAAATTGCAGTCTTGACTTTGACCAGAGGGTGGCAAAATCAGACAGAAAGTTAGAAAGTCGTTTTATGGTTGAAGCGGAAGATGAATCTGAGAGCCAGGAAGCTTCCTGTAGCAGTGTTCCACCACCAGTTTTGGGGTACTACATATCCTATCCTCCTTGTCAGTTTGTCCAAAGGGAGCTCAGCCCGATACATGGGGAAAATGGAACAAATGGATGCTGGATTTGCAACTGTGAACGTTGTTCTGTTGCCTCCTCCAGGTTGCAACTCAACAGTCTGGGCCCAGAGGCATGTAAAGAAATCCGGAATCTACTTCTGCATGACAAATGTGTGGTGGACACCTTGCGGTGAGTGTGAAGGAGGTGGGCTTGTGTGTGGGAGGACGGCTTCCACCTTGGTGAGGCAGCCAAGGAGAGCGATGTTTCTGATGGCTTGCAGATCAAAACCAAACTCTTGACTCAAAGCAGAAAGAGAAAGGTGAGAGATATCAAAGCTGGTTTGAAGCAAATCTCTCTAGGCCCAACCAGATTCCTGACTTTGTTGTGATATTCCACCTGAACAAACTTCTCCCTTCTCTCTCTCTGACCTGTTATCCTCCAGAAAAGCTTTGCTTGCAACTCCAGGTAAGACCTGCTGTTGAGGAATTGTGTCATCCTCACCTTTCTGGAGAATCTACCTTGGATGGGTATGTGAGATGCAGGATTGTCCAGCTCTTCTATTTTGCTAGATTTATGTTCTTGGAGCATACACTGATTGCAACATCCTATGAGCCCAGCGCATACCTTGGAGAACAATGCATGCAAATATTATTTGCTGGAGTGGCAAGATACCACTCTTGATTGGCCAATACAAAATCTGATCATGCACAAAATTCTGGAAAGCACCAAGGGCTCAACAGTGATAAAAGGAGAGCAGAGAAGATAGCAGAATGTTGGAAGGAGATGCTTTCTTCTTCTACTGCTGATCTTGTCAACAAACATACCAGGCTTAATATTCTTGGGATTGCAGGAAAGATGGAATCTATGGGTCAGCCCATCTAGAAGGCATCTGAATAAGGGAGGTTGGGCAGTGGGAAAGGTGATGACTTATCCTACATTGATGTTTAACTGTGTCCTCCTCAGGCTTGCAGACAATCCATTGACCGAACAAGGGGCCACCTACCTTGCTGAAGGCTTGGCTGGCAACAGCTCTTTGAGAAACCTCTCACTACTTCACACCTCCTTGGGGAACCAGGGTGTGAAGGTGATCACCCAGCACCTGGCTCAGAACCAGCATCTACAGGAGCTTGATGTGGCCTACAATTCGCTGACAGATGAAGCTGCGTTGGCCCTGGTTGAGGAGGCCAAGAAACACACAACGCTGGAAACTGTGCAGTGAGTTCCAACCTTTTGCCGTGCCACTTCTTAGTTGAAAGTCCAAGACATTCAACTAAGGGAATGTCTAGATCCTGTTAGGCCTTTGGGTCACTGAGAATTTTTGCAGAGAGTGTCTAGTCCTGCTTTAGCCATGAAAGCCAGTTGGGTGACCTTGGGCCAGTCACTCTCTCTCAGCTTGACCCGCCACACGGGGTTGTTGTTCTGGGCAAGATAGGACAAGGAAAGTGTATTGGATATGTTTGCCATCTTGAATTATTTGTAAAAAATAATAAAGGTGGGTTACAAATTTATAAATAAAACTTGTCATGTTATTGTGATGTTCTCCAACCTGTCCCCTTTCAGGTCTGTTGGGGATGACTTCCAGAATTCTTAACTTTGGAATTGGCAGCCAAGGGTGCCCCTTGGAGCTGGTGGGTCAGTTCACACTGAGTTGTCCCAAAGTTACTTTTTTCAGGAGGCAACTGGATTTCCTTGTTTTTTCTTTTTGAAGATGTTTCGGTTCTCATCCAAGAAGCTTCTTCAGCTCTGACTTGGATGGTGGGGGAATGGAAGGATTTATACTCCTTGCAGACAGCTCCACACCCATTTGCACAACTCAGGTGACCCTGAGGACACAGATTAACCTCCCAAGTGGCCTCAACGACCCTCTAAAAGGATGCAGATGACCAGCTCTGTCTGCAAGGAGTACAAATCCTTCCCTTCCCCACTTCCCTTCAGGATGGTGGGGAATGGAAGGACTACCCTGCCAGAGCTGAAGAAGCTTCTTGGATGAGAAGCGAAATGTCTTCAAAAGATAAAACCAGGAAGTCCTGTTGCCTCCTGGAAAAAGCATCTTTGGGACAACCATGACCTGGAGGATGGAGAACCTCTATAGGCTTCACATGGACGTGTTCTGCTTCTGGCTCTTAAAATTTTTCCTCCTCTTCTCCTTCCTCCTCCTCAGCTTGTACTTCAATGAGATCAGCGAAGAAGGCAAGGAAGCCCTGCATGAATTGCGGAAAAACCGGGATGGCCTCCGGGTGCTCATTTACCTGACCATGGGAGCAGATGTGTCTGATTACTGGGCCATCATCCTCAACGTGGTCCAGAAGAACCTGCCCATCTGGGACCGGGAACGGGTGAAGCAACATCTGGGGCTGCTCCTGGAAGATCTTCAGTGCAGCCGCCGAGAGACGGTCAACCCTTGGAAGAAACTCAAGTTCATGAGAGTGGAAGGAGAGGTCAAGAGGATGTTGGGTCACATGCAGAGGGGCGCCCTTTGACCCTCGGGTCCTGGGAGCAATCTGGAAACAAAGCATGGGATTCCTGACACTCCATTGAAACACCAGTTGGTTTGGATGCCACAGCAAATGTGGTGGGCCACCATAGGTTACTGGACAAGGTTGTTTTTCAGTTAGCTGATCCCACCTCAGGGCTCTTCTGACATTATTAGGAGACTAAGTTGGCGGGTGCTGAGGACCAGAGTGTCCATCTTTGGCATCTAGAAGACTGGTGGACCTCAACTTCCAAAATTCTTCAGCCAACCATGTTATGGGAAATTCTGGGAGATGAAGTCCTCCAAGTCTGTTCCCAAAGTTGGACACTCCCCCCCCGTCCCGCCGTAGATGCATCTGCCAATCAAAGACTGAATCGGATATCTCTCTCATGTAGCAGGTGGTTTGCCTTAACTCTTTATGCTTTCTGGTTGAAATCAGTCTTTGATATCTGTTGCTTTCCAAGCAGGTTGGACTACACTGCTCATCACTTCCAGTTGGCCTGGGTGCAGGTGGATACATCTGGAGGGAGTAAGAGGAGGATTCATTCAGATTTTTTGTGTTTTTGCAAGATGTGATGAGCCTTTTTCCTAACAAAAAAAAAATACAAACAACCCAGAAGTTGTGGCCAAGGTCCCTTTGGGACATCGCTGGTGCTATGCATCATGTTGCAAACTCAGTGTGCTGATTTCCCCCCCCCCCCCCC
>BHFT01052462.1:25431-75907 GCA_004320025.1 Laticauda laticaudata
TTCCAGTGTTGTATTGCAGTGATGCATTCATAACTTCTGGAGTTGCTCCACTGGTTAATTGTTCTCCCTGTCAGAAAATTCCTCCTTATTTCCAGTTTGAATCTCTCCTTGTCCAGTTTCCATCCATTATTCCTTGTCTGGCCTTTGGGTGCCTTGGAGAATAGCTTGACCCCCTTCCTCCTCTCTGGGGCAGCCCCTCAAATACTGGAAGATGCTCTTCTGTCTCCCCTGGTCCTTCTCTTCCCTAGACTAGCCAGGCCCAGTTCCTGCAACTGTTCATCATATGTTTCAGCCTCCAGTCCCCTCATCATCCTGGTTGCTCATCTCTGCACTCTTTCTAGAGTCTCAACCTCTTTTTTTTTATGATATAAGGTATCCTGCTTGAACAGGGGGTTGGACTAGAAGACCTTTAAGGTCCCTTCCAATTCTATGATTCTGCTTTCCCGGCTTGTTGTGCTTCGTGTCTCTATAATCTTTTTGGTTTCCCTGAATGGGAGAAACTAAGGAAGCTTTCAGCTGCCCAGTTCCAGGTCTTTCTTCACACACTTATTGGTAGCGAGCAATAAATAAATAAATCTTTCTGCAAGAGTAAAAGAAAAAAGAATCCCTTTGAGAGACAACCATTTGGCATGCATTGTGCCCAAAGTCAGCCTAGATCTAACCATCTTACCCCTCCTTCAGTCAACCGCAAGCAAGCAGAATAACAAATGGGAGAGGGATTTTTTCATGGTTGATCACTACTTTATAAGAATCTTGCCAGACTGGCTGCCTTTCCTTTCCTTGGGAAACAGCATAGATGGACGTAACCATTTGACCTCAAACATTTCCTCTCCAAAGCAGACTCTAAACTGGAATATTGTGTCTATTGGGTGTGAATTCCTCACACCTTCCTACCCTTCACCTCTTCACCCTTTGCATCTTCTTTCCAAAATTGTTCAAGGTGGAAAAGATTGAAACGAAAAAGGAAAACATTGAGTTCCAGCTCCTTTTGGTGCAGTAGAATAAGGCATTAACATAAAACCTCAGTGTGTAGATACCTAGATATATAAAAGCGAAATACTACTCACACATCATCACAAAATCTCCACAACCGTAAAGCCCACAAACTTGAAATTTGGCACGTATGCTCCTCTTGGCTTCTAGGGAGTCACTAAGAAATGGTTTTTCAAAATGACCATCAGAGCATTAGTATTTCCTATATTATTATTATTATTATTATTATTATTATTATTATTATATTAATTTTATTATTATTAATTATTATTATATTATTAACATGCTCTGATGCTAAGGTGTTCTACTCCCCCTCTCCACCTGAAGAGAAATCTCTTCCAAAGCAAAACACAAGTAGAGGAGAAAAGTTTCAGTTTCAGTTTCAGTTTCAGTTTCACCAGCACCAAGCGGCTTTCGTACAGAACAGGTGAGCTAAGCACGCTCAGGCTCCTTGCTGTCTCCTTCTTGCTCACACAGCAAAACTGCTTCAGTTTTCCAAACAGCCTCCACTCTCTTCACAACCTGACAGGACACTAGCCAGATGAATACCAGTGGATTTCTGGTAGGCAGAGGCAGAATTTTTTTTTTTTTCTTGCATTATTTTCCTGCTCAAAAACTAAGCCCAACCACATGGCTTCATAGTGAAGCACGGGTATTCAGCTAGTAACAATACATACTAGCCATTTCCATAACAACAAACCTATCTAATCAGCAAAACTCAAAGCCAAAATTGTATTTGGTGAGGATCTTGTGAGTATGCAGTGCAAACCCCATGCTTCTCACTCTCTCCACAATACGGGCTTATCCAGACCTGCAAGCCATTTGGAGGCTTCAGTAGCTTGTGAGGTCATACCGAAGACACACAGAAATCAATTCCTTTCCTTATTAAGGGTGGAAAGAACAAGACTATGAATCAAGCTTTCCTCTGGTTTCACCCATGAATCATAGCTGGGCTTATCCCGCATGCATGTGAAGACACAGTCAGTGTCAACATTGCAGCCTGGCTGTCCCAAAGGTGCTTTTTTTTTCTTTTTGCCAAGAGGCAACTGCACTTTCTGGTTTTTCTTTGAAGGCGCTTCGCTTCTCATCCAAGAAGTTTCTTCAGCTCCAATTGGATGGTGGGGAAGGGAAGGATTGACACTCCTTGCAGACAGCTGGTCATTTGCATCCTTTTAGAGGGCCATCGAGGCCATTTGAAGTTTCATTTATGTCTTCAGTTGTCCCAGAGGTGCTTTTCCAAGNAGGTTCATTTATGTCTTCAGTTGTCCCAGAGGTGCTTTTCCAAGAGGCAACTGGACTTTCTGGTTTTTCTTTGAAGACGTTTCGCTTCTCATCCAACAAGCTTCTTCAGCTTTGACCAGATGATGGGGAAGGGATGAAGGAAGTGAGAAAGGGAGGGAGGGAGGAAGGAAGGGGAGAGGGAGGAAAGAAGGAAGAAACAGAAGTCTATGGAGATTCCAGTTCATGGCTGTCCCAAAGGTGCTTTTTCAGGAGGCAACTGGACTTTCATGTTTTTTCTTTTGAAGGTGTTTTGCTTCTCCTCCAAGAAGCTTCTTCAGCTCTGACTGGATGGTGAGGAAGGGAAGGATTTATACTCTTTGCAGACAGCTGGTCATTTGCATCTTTTTAGAGGGTCGTTGAGGCCACTTGGAGGTTTTCCTGTGTCCTCAGGGTCACCTGAATGTTGCTCCTGGTTCTGTAGTCTGCGATTTTTTTCCCACTGGAAATCCATTCCTATTCCTCCCCCACCATTCAAAGGGTGTCCACCCCAAATTGTATAGCTAAAAGTCTGTAGCAAAACAGAGGAACTAGGAGCACAACTCAGTTCAGCCCTGAGGACACAGATAAACCTCCAAGTGCCTCCTGGAAAAAGCACCTTTGGGACAACCACAGGGGTGGGATTCAAATTTTTTAACAACTAGTTCTGTGGGTGTGGCTTAGGTGGTGAGAGTGGCTTGGTGTCATGTGACCGGGTGGACGTGGTTTGGTGGTCATGTTATTGGCTGGGCATGGCCAACTCAATATCACTCATGTTGAGGTACGCATCTCCTCGCCTGGCCTCTCATGACTGTGAGGATGCTGCAGCAGTCGTAAGTGTGAAAAATGGTCATAAGTCACTTTTTTCAGTGCCATTGTAACTTTGAATGGTCACTCCACATAAGAAAAGTCCCAGCAAAGGAGGGAAAAAAACTCCAGAGAAGTTCCTGAGACAGGAAGTCTAGTCCTGCCAAGAATGTAATAAGGGTTAACGGAGAGGCAGTTTCTTAAGCAATACCAGAATGTTTCCTTCCTGCCTTCCTTACAGGATTAGGCCAGTAATTTCTTCTAACAACCAGTTCTCTGAACTGCTTAGAATTTTAACAACCGGTTCTAGCGAATAGGTGCGAACTGGGAGAATCCCACCCCTGGGCAGCTATGACCTGGAGGCTGGAGAATTTCCAGAGACAGTTGCAGACTGGATTACACAGCTCAGCCAGCCTTAAACCCAATCCAAGCTGGAGGATGGTTCATTGTGGGTTCATCCAGCCAACAGTACTATTGAATTACAACCTCTGGGGAGAGGGATGAATTGGCAAAATACCCCCGAATCTCCTCCTAAAGCAAAATGAATATGTCTGGCCTGGAACCAGGGAAGGGATATTGGGGGCTTTGAGTGAGGAGGGAGGGTCTCTGTGTTGGTATGAGGCAGCCCCGGCTCATGCTCAGTCCTTGCTTTTACAGGGCTCCAGGACATCATGGAGTCAACCATGTAAGTGCCAAGCTGGGGGGGGAGGGGCAGGAACCGGCAAAACCAGTAGACCCATCACCATTTTTTTCTCCCCCGCTCCCACTCACCACCATGTCCATTTTCACACATTCCAACCGGGCACGCAGGCCAGTTTGCACAAACAAGTTGACGGGATGGGTTGATGTTTGACGGAGCTCAAAGTCATCCGTTGAAGGTGGTGCCACAGATGGCAGCCTTGGTGAAATGCTCTCTAGTAGTTCTTCTGATCTATGACTTATTATTTATTTATTTATTATTTATTTGATTTGATTTGTCAATCGCTTACAAGATAATAGGTGTATACACATAGTTTATGTAATACGTAATAAAGTTATGTAATAACTATGTATATACTTATAATATAAAGTAATAAGTAATATTACTTGGTGTTTGTTTGTACACTGTGAGCATGTGCACCGGAGACCAATTACTCATGTGTCCAATCACATTTGGCAAATAAAGAATTCTATTCCATTCCATTCTATTTTCCATTTTATTTTCCATTCCATTCTGTTCCATTCCATTCCTATTCTTCTATTCTATTTCTATTTTTCTATTCTAGTATTCAAGTATTGTATTCTATTATTCTGTTCTGTTCTATTCCTATTCCTATTCCTATTCCTATTCCTATTCCTATTCTTCTCTTCTCTTCTCTTCTCTTCTCTTCTCTCCTCTCCTCTCCTCTCCTCTCCTCTCCTCTCCTCTTCTCTTCTCTCCTCTTCTCTTCTCTCCTCTCCTCTCCTCTCCTCCCCTCCTTCTCTTCCCTTCCCTTCCCTTCCCAATCCAGAATTAAGGGATCCTAACAACCAAAGAAATAAAAAAAATATTTCCATTGCAAGCTAGGGATTCACTGGCAACTCCGGTAAGGCCGAAATGTTGGCAGGAACTTTTGGTGGCTCTTCAGTGATGGTGTCTTCAAACTGTAATGAGAAAATGTTGACATGGAAGCCATGGGGGTGTGATTGAACTCTGCTGGTTTGTTATGTGTGTAGTGTGGGCCACAGGTAGAGCTTTGGTGGCATTGCTGTGGCCACCATCTCAACCTGTTAGATTAGGGGTGTCAAACTTGAGGCCCAGGGCTTGGATCCAGCCCATAGGGAACTTAGATCTGGCCCACAGGGAAATAGTGACGGACCAGCCCACGGTGCCTCTGGCAGTGAAAACGCAGCTTGTGAGGGCCATGTGTGCCCCTCCCCGAGCTCCATTTTTGCTGGCAGAAGTATGCAGGAAGTCGTTGCTAGCCGAAAACGGAGCTCAGCAGTCCATTTTCACTGATATAGCACTCTGGCCACCACATGCGCCCTCCCCAACACAAGTGATGTCATGCTGGTCACGCCCACATCCCCCTCAAGGTCAAACACAACCCTGATGCACAGGGGTGGGATTCAAATTTTTAACCAGTTCTGTGGTCGTAGCTTAGGTGGTGGGCATGACTTGGTGGTCATGTGACTGGGTGGACATGGCTTGGTGGTCATATTATTGGCTGGGCATGGCACACTCAACATCACTCACATCTAGACATGCTTTTCCTTGCCTGGCCTCTCATGACTGTGGAGATGCTGCAACAGTCGTAAGTGTGAAAAACAGTCATAAGTCACTTTTTTCAGTGTCATTGTAACTTTGAATGTTCACTGCACACAAGCAAAGTACCAGCAAAGGAGGGGAAAAAAACTCCAGAGAAATTCCTGAAACAGGAAGTCCAGTCCTGCCAAGAATGTATTAAGGGTTAATGGAGAGGCAGTTTCTATAAGCAACCCCAGAATGTTTCCTTCCTGCCTTCCTTACAGGATTAGTCCAATAATTTCTTCTAACAACCAGTTCTCCGAACTGCTTAGAATGTTAACAGTCGGTTCTAGCGAATCGGTGCGAACTGGTAGAATCCCACTCCTGCAGATGTGGCCCTCAATGAATTTTTCACCCCTGTCTTAGACTCTGCCTTTGACCTTTGAAATGCTCCTCCTTCTTCCTCTCTTGCAGGAAATTTGAATTTAACCCGAAAGAAGGAATCGATAATCCCGCCTTATCTCTGGCAGAGGATTCCGGTAACAAGAGGGCTGGCCAGTGGCAGCTTGTGGGCGGGAAAGGAAGGGCTGGTGTTTTCCTGAGGCTGTTTGGCAAGCAGGTTGCCCAAACTTTTCCATCAGGCAGCGTTCTTCTGCAAGCTGATGCTTCTTCCTCTTCCCTGGTTCCTTCTCAACCAGGATTCAACTTTCCAAGTTCTTTGCAATTGCCGTGACCAAGTCATGAGCCTTGTCAACGTCTCGACGAGACAGGCTTTGTTAGTGTGTGATGGGAGGTGGGCTCAAAGGTTCAACTCACTCCTGAATTCAAGAGACCCCATCTTCCAAGGAGGGTTCTCATGGGGTCTTTAAAAGAAGAGAAATTTTGTAGCTCGGGGTTGAACCATGAGGCCCTTGGTGCTCCCTGAACTTGGTGGTTTTCTTGCAGATGTTTCATTACCAAACTAGATAACATTATCAGTGCTAGAAGGGAATGGGGTTGGCGGAGTGGTGGTGGTGGAGGTGGAGAACTACAATGATTATGGGGTGGGTTTTTTTGCTGCCCTTTGAACTTAGCGGTTTTCTTGCAGAGGCTTCATGACCCAAGTAGGAAACATCATCTGTGCCTTTATCATCAACAACATTAGCATTGATGATGTTCCTTAGTTGGGTTGTGAAACATCTACAAGAAAACCACCAAGCCCAAAGATTACCAAGGACTCCACAGTGGAGGTTCTGCATGTATTATTATTCTGGGATGAGCACTTCCTTGGAAGGGTCTGGAGAAGACATGATGACTCCTAGAGTCAATATCAAGGAAGACCCTGCTTACAGATAACCTCCCCCATTACCTTGGCATGATTTAAGGGTCTTGGGACTCTCTTTGCTCAGCTGTCCCTTTTCTCCATATTCAGTCTTCCCAATACACAGGTATCCCCACCTCTCCCAGCCAAACCAGTTTGAAAAGAGATGTCCCTTTTATCCTTTTCAGAACCAGAAGGGGCTTCCCAGATACGTTTCTGTTTACTGAAGAAAGGAGCTGGTGACAACCTGGGCTTCTCGTTGTGCCAGGAAGCCGGAGGAATGTGCCCCATTGCGCGTAAGGTGACACCGGGTGGGCTGGCCTACCGTAGAGGCCTCCGGGATGGAGACCGAATCCTTGAGGTCAACGGAGTTAATGTTGAAAGCATGGGATATCTTCAGGTAAGGCTTTGATGGATCTCCTGCTTGGAGCTGGGTGTATTGAGTGACCCACATTTCCAAAGTTTGAACAAGTTTCCCAAACGAACAGCTTCTCAACCTTGGAAATTTTAAGACAGGTGGAGTTCAATTCAATGCTGGATGGGGAATTCTGGGGGTTGAAGTCCACGTGTCTTAAAGGGACTTAAGGTTGATAAATATTGCTTGTGGTCAACTTCATCCATCTAGATCAGGAGTCTTTTAAGTCTTCTGGACTTCAACTCCCAGAATTGAGGAACTCTTGAAGTCCACAAATCTTAAAAGTTGCCATGTTTGGAGACCCTGGATCTAGATGGTATCCATACTGGATCAGGCTGGCTGGGGAATTTGGGGAGTTGAAATCCACACATCTTAAAAGGTGGTCGAGGTTGGGAACCCTGATCTAGATGGTGACCATGTTGGGATCAAATATTGGAGCAGGTTCTCCGGTTACTAACATTTGCTTCCTCTCTCTCTCTCTCTCTCTCTCTCTCTCTCTCTCTCTCTCTCTCTCTCTCTCTCTCTCTCTCTCTCTCTCTCTCTGTCTCTCTCTCTCTCTCTGTGTCTGTCTGTCTTTCTATCTGTCTCTCTCTCTTTCTCTCTCTCTCCCCCCCCCCATCTCTTGTCTCATTTCCAGGTGGTCTGGAAGATTAAGAGTAGCTCAAAACAGGTCTTGCTCACTGTCCTGGAAGGGAACACCTACGAAGTAGCCAAAGCCCTCAATCGGGATCTCAACCAGCTCTTGTCCAGATACAGAAAGCCACGTCTGTGCTGCGTTCCCAGAGGCTCAAGTGGTTTGGGCTTCAGTGTGTCAGCTCCAGAAGGTAGCGGCAGGAGTCACTTCTGCTTATCTTCGTTGGCGCTGGTGGTTTTTCACCGTGAACTCGAAAGATTCTGTTTTGAGAAAAGACTCAGACCTCTTGGGCTGAGCTGGGGTTATTTTTTGCATGCTGGTTTCTTGCTGCCAGAGTCCCACTGGACATACAAGGGGCATGTCCAGCAAGAGGAATAGAAGGAGAATGGAGGGGCTGTAACCAGAGAACAAGCTGATTGCTGATGAGATGGATTGTATGAGGCAGGAGGCGACGTCTCCAAAGAGACATGCCGAGACAAGGCCTGGCCTGGCCTTCCTCCCCCCTGGGATGAAGGGTTCTGCACCCAGGCTCAACTGCCAGGCCACCCTGATATGGGACCCAAATGGGTGCTGATGGAAGAGTCAGCTGATGGCCAGCCAGCTTTTGTCCTTTCCATGAAAGGGGAGAGGTTTAGAGCAGGAAAAAAGCTTCTTTCTGCCAGAATCCTGGATGTTGTAGCTGATCAACATTACTAGTAATTCTCCATTAGAGACTCTCAGGATTAAAAAGTCTGTGAAAAGTCCTCTAAAGTCTTTAAATGCTTTTAAAAGCAGGAAGGACTTTTCAACTAATTTTAATATTATGCCCAGTTTGCTTACATTAGCAGTCTTGAATTTCTTTATCTCTATCTGTCTGTCTGTCTTTCTGTCTGTCTGTCTGTCTGTCTGTCTGTCTGTCTGTGTCTGTCTATCTATCTACCCACCTATCTCTATCTCTATCTCTATCTCTATCTCTATCTCTACATCTCTATCTCCATCTATCTATCTATCTATCTATCTATCTATCTATCTATCTATCTATCTACTATCTAATCAATTTCTATCTAAGTTAGGTTCTGCCCTTATCATCTCAGAGTGACACTTGGTGGTTTACAGCAAAAAGCATGTAATATCTGGATGTGTGTGTGTGTGTATGTGCGTACAGTATATATATATATATATATATATATGTTTTTTNTATATATATATATATATATATATATATATATATATATATACACATTATATTGAACAATATAGTATATTGCATTATGGTATGTAAACCCATAACATTATATGTTCATATTATACCATATGTGGTTATATTGTATATATAATAAACCATGCAATATATATTGACAACATATTGAATAGCAGGGTAGGGAATCAGCAATAAAGCCCAGTCTTTGTAGCATACAAAGCATGATTTATTTGTCTCACTCTGTTGAGTAAATCCACCCAACTGTGGTTTGCTCAAGAAAGCCCAGCTTGGGTAAACCAAGAGTTCACACAAAAGTACAGCATGATCATGGTCACAGCATGGACACTTGGAAGTCTTTGTTTACACTTCTGCAACTTGTTCTTCTTCTCCGCTAATTGAGTTCTAGAGAAAGAGGAAGGTGGCTGAGGGCAGATTTGTTGGTAGAGGGAAGAAGCTACTTAGGAAAGCCGGTTGTTTTCGAGGGTGCAAATTCTCTTCCTTCCCAAGGCTTCCTCTTGATGTTGTGGTCCTTCTGTGCAGGTGTGACTGGCGTATTCCAGCTCTCCGTGCTGCAAAATGGGCCAGCTCATAAAGCAGGAGTGCCTCATGGTTCCTGGCTGGTGGAACTCAATGGTGTCAGTGTTAAGAACTGGACGATTGTGCAACTCAACCAAAAGGTTCTAACAACGCAACGTACTTTGAGATTACTAACTGCCAATCTCTTACATTCAATCTCACCCGACCTCTATGAGAGGAGGTTAGAACTTTCCACCAAAAGAAGGCTCATAGCTCAGGGTACAACCAAGTCTTCCCACATAGTTGGAGACCATCCTGTACACATTGTGGGCCATGTGGTCTCCATATCTGGTTGGGGAAGATCTTCCATAAAACTTCCATAAAACTTTCCTAAAACTTTCCTCTGTTTGGTTTTCTTTGCACCGGAGGAAGGAGTGAGTCATTCATTCCTCTGTCTTAACTGGACAAAGTCAATGATTCTGGACTAAAAAGAATGTTTTCCCTCCCAAAACTACTCTGGCCATCCTTTGGGTGTTTTTTTACATAGCCCCTTCTCCCTTCATGGCCAAATAGTTTCCCAATCCTGTCTAGAACTACTTCTCTGAATTGTGCCAACGTTTGTCTTTCCTCTCTCTTGTTCCGATTCGGATTCAGCTCAAACAAAGCAGCAGCCCCATAGGGCTCCTGGTGATGGACAGCCAGTCGGAAGAGGCATATCGACAGTGCGGTGTTAAGGTTACAGCTTCCTTGGCTGACGCCTCCTGGGTTCCGTTCCAAGTGACGAAGCTTCAGATGATGCGAGGAGAAGATGGATATGGATTCTTGATGAAAGAAGAAATATCTAGCTCGGGGAAGAAGGGTGAGACATCTCCATTTGCAGGCTCCATTGAAGGTAGTCCTTGACTTATCACCATTCATTTAGGGTCCAATCAAAAGGACAAATTTGAAAAAAAAGTGACTTATGATGGGCCCTTGCATTGATGACATCACAGTGTCTCCACTTCACATGATCAACATTTGGGGAGATTGGCAATCAGCATGAGTTTATGATGGTTGCAACATCCCAGGGCCAAGTGATAATCACTGGTGACCTTCTCAGTCAGCTTCCAAAATCATGGGAGAAAGCTGGATTCACTTAATGACTAACAACTGCAGTAATCTGCTTAGCAACTGTGGCAAAGGGGGGAGCTTAAAACTGGATGACTGCCTTGCTTAGCCAAGGAAATCCTGGTCCCAATTGTGGTCATAAGTCAAGGACTACCTATATAACCTCTCCTCAAAATACAAATCAAGTGATTTTGAGGCACGGCGGAGAAGATGCTCAACCTGACTGCCTTCTGCTCTGCCCACCTTGAAGCTTTGCTTTCCAACTTCCCAGGAAGTGAGAATCAAGCCAATGTTCACTCACAGTTGAGTGGCAGGATTGCAGGCTACAAGATTACAGCTATCTTGGGTTACTCCTGACAACCCAGCCATGTTGCCAAATGCCTATACAGGCTAGGAGTTGGGAGACTTGAACCCACCAGACAGGGAAAGCTAGATTTAGAAGAGGCCGATGGGGGAGGGAGCTGGATCTCATTCCTTTAGCAGATCTCCAGTTTTCCTTCCAAGTAGGATGAGGAGCTCATAAAATGGGGATGGAGAAAAGCATTTCAATTCATTTCTAAGCCAGGGTTTCTCAATCTTGGCAAGGTGAAGATGGGTAGTTTTCAACCCCCAGAATTCTCAAGCCAGTGATGTTGGCTGGGGAAATCTGGGAGTTGAAGTCCACCCATCTTCAAGTTCCTCAGGTTGAAAAACATTGTTCTAGGCAGAAGTGCCTGGGGCCAAATCAGAAACCAGTGTGGAAAAGAGGGTTGGAAGTATGTCCTAGAGGAAAGCCTGGAAGTTCTTAGCTACACCTGTCCCTCCAGGATAATTTGTTGGAATAATTTCATGCACAGGCCGTTCTGTCTTTCCTATCTTTGACTTGCAGCCCAATTTTTGAGAGACGTGGAGGCTGGGCTACCCGCTGAAAAGGCAGGGATGAGAGAAGGCGATTGTCTGCTGGCAGTGAACGGCGAGATTGTCGAAGATCTTGACCATCAGGAAGTGGTGTCGAGGATCCGTTCCAACAACCAGCGGGTGACTCTCTTGGTCATCAACTTAGAAGGAAGCAAGTTCTACAATATGGTACCTAAGTCTTCTCTTCTATCAACTCCTGATGGAAAGATAGAAGATGGAGGATAACAATATGCAGAAACTAATTTGGGATTCTGCATCCAGATAGTCTGTAAGCCATCACCTTATAACCAGGACTGGGACCAGAATTTTATGAACTAACCAAACTAGTTGTTACTGTCATGCCCTTGGTAGTGTCTGACTCTGAGAGAGAGGAGGAATGGCCGACAGGGAGTGGAAGTGTGGCTCCAGAGGTTGTGGAGGAGGCTGGGGGGAAGGACAGAGGCCGGCTGGGCAGTCAGAGGAAGAACCAGGCCCATCCCCTCTTCATACTAGGACATGCAGGGAGGAATGGAGAACTTGGCTTGCGAGAGAGGAAGCGGCCATGATCCTCCTCATTGGTTGCAGCCGGGGAGACTAGTATATAAGAGAGACAATTACAACACAGTGTTGCCAGAAGTAAAATGTGCTTTATTTTGGTCTGAAATTATCTTGGTTGGCATCCTTCCAACAGACTGTGCCTTGTTACCACCTTGAATTTGGTAATTACTAACCCTGTTCCATTGTGGAAATTCCTTCATTGTAGTTTGTTTTAGTTTTTTATTTCACCTCTATCTGCTCATTAAGTTTGGACTGTATTGCTTTCTTTTGAAGACTATTTTTGAGTACGCTTTATCTCCAACTGAGAATTATTGAGCAGTGGGGCCAAATTGGAGGCATTAAAGTACATTTATTTATGTTTTGGATTTTGTTACGTTTGTGTTACACTCCAGGTCATCACAATTACTGTGAGTTGTGCCTGATTTAAAGACAATTTTTTCAGGGTTGTTAAGAAAATCAAGGCAGTCCTTAAGTGAACTGTGCGATCATTAAGTGAATTTGGCTTCCCCCATTGACTTGGCTTGTTGAAAGCTTCCTAGGAAGGTTACCAATGGCAATCATATGACCTCATCCATGTAAATCCATGCTGGTTATCCCAATGGTGCTTTTTTCAGGAGGCAAGTAGACTTTCTTGTTTTTTATTTGAGGACATTTCACTTTTCATCCAAGAAGCTTCTTCAGTTCTTCTTTGGAGCTGAAGCTTCTTGGATGAGAAGGCGAAGCATCTTCAAAGAAAAACCAAGGAAGTCCAGTTGCCTCCTGAAAAAGCACCTTTGGGATAACCTTGACCTGGAGGGCTGACAATCTCTATAGATTTACATTCTGGTTTTGCCAGGCACCCAAATTTTGATCATATGATTGTGGAGATGCTGCACCAAATGTGAGAAAGTAGCTTTTTTCAAGGTTGAACAGATGCTACCCAAATGATTGTAATTCAAGGACTGCTTGAGATGGCATTTCTTCCACATTCAGGACAGGAGAGCAAAGAAATCCTATCATTCTCCATTTCATTACAATTCAGTAGAATTCTCCAGGCAGACATGTCTACTGGTATCAAAATGATGCATATGGACAATGTGTTTATGAAAGTGTGGGGTACTTAAGATGGGCTAAATTTGATTTTGCCCCATGATACAAAATAGAAATTTTAAGTCTACTTTAGGAATTGATTTCTTGACAACATGCCAATTTTTGATTTGGGTCTACAATTCCAGGTTGGAGTATCTCCTTTAGTTTTCTATGATGATGAAGACGTCCCATCAAGCTTTCTGATCACCCATGGTTCTTCATCTCCAGGCATTGTTCAGGAACAAAGCTGGCCCACTTTGATACCATTTCACTGTCAGCTCTCTAGCAATACAGCACCGCCTGGCCAACCTTTCTCTACCCCATGGACCTTCACTGGAGAGGTAAGAAGTTCTAAAACAGAATAACAAAATTGGGAAGGACCTTGGAGGTCTTCTAATCCAACCCCTGTTCAAGTACAAAACCCTACCTCAGATGAATGGTTGTCCAATCTCTTCTTATAAACTTCCAGTGTTGGAGCAACCACAACTTCTGAAGGCAATGTTCCACTAATAAGAAATTCCTTCTTAGTTCTAGGTCAGTTCTCTCTTTCATTATTTTCCATCTATTCTTCTTCTCTTGCCTTCTGGTGCTTTGGAGAATAGCTTGACTCCATCTTCTTTGTGGCAACCCCTGAGATATTGGAGCATTGCTATCATGTCACCCCTGGTCCTTCTTTCTATTGAACTAGACAGGCCCAATTCCAGCAACCATTCTTCATATGTCTCAATGTTCTGTTAAGCCAATGACTTGACTTTCTCAAGCCCAACCTCACCTCTTGCATTTTGGGGACAGACCACCGAAGTGGGATTTGTTTAGTGTGGCATTTCTTTTTCTGGGTTTATCTATGGAAACGTAACCTAGCTTCTCCTTGTTTCATCCAGGGCCATGATGGGTTCAACCAGGCATTCTAGAGATGGCTCCTTGGATTCGATGGAAAAAAGTGAGCACCTTTGCACATCCTTTCAGAATGGCAAACTGATCTCACCCCCCCCCCCAGACCAGCTTTTCCAATCCCTCTTCTGCCTTCCACATCAATCTGTCTCTGCATTCAATGATTCCTGCAGAACCTGGCAAACAGGCTGAAGATTCAAAGCAGAGCATGGTCAGAGACCGAATACGATGAGTCAGGGCCATCTTGGGGAAATTCCCTTGGGTAAGATTCAAAAAAAGATCAGGACGTTGGAAATAATTGCAACTCAAGGATAGCCCTCGTTCATTGCATTTTGTGGAAGAGAAGCTAGTATGGATGTCCTCTCTAGATGTGACAACATCTCTACATGATTCCTACAAGTGGAATGTGAATGAAGAGCATTGATCACTTCCTTCACACTTCTTTTCCCTCAATCAAAATATTTCCTCTATTGCAAGATCTCCATCCTTGAAAACTTTAAGACTTGTGGATTTCTACTTCCAGATTTCCCCAGCCAGCCATACAACTCCCAGAATTCCCTATGCTGCCTGGGAATTCTGGGAATTGAAACCCACAAGTCTTCAAGTCACCAAGGCTGGAGTTCCCTGCTCTACTGGAACCAATACAACTGAGCACTGGACTTCCTTTCACCTTCTTCTGACAATCAACCCATCAATTTTGCACAAAACAGACTGTGAAGGTTGGCAGAGGATAAGCGAGGGGCTTCCTGTCCCAGAGCTCCCTCTCCAATATTTTTTTTTCTGAGTGGAGTGGAGATGCAAAGCATCTTCTGTTCCTGGCCTATACTCTGATGAGTACAGGATTACGACCTCAGCTACGTTAAATGAGAATTAATGTGTTCTGGAACAGAAAAAGATAACAGACGGCCTGATCTGGAATTTCCTTCCTTCCTTCGTTTGAGCTACTTAAGAAAGGAGTTTGTTAATGGTGGAAAGTACTTTTTGCACACCTAAAGACTGTATTGTTTGGATTCACCCATCACACTAAATCTTAAGTTTGCTTCAATAGGGGTTTGTCGCGAGGCACGCAGACCAACTTCACACATGACACTAAAACCAAGTCAAATAAACCACACTGTGTTTTCACATGCTGGGTGAGATGCTGGACAATGTTGATGAATAACTCCATATTTTATTGTGTGGAATCCTTGGTGCTCTCTGAGCTTGGTTGTTTTCTTGCAGACATTTCATGACTCAACTAGGGAACATCATCAGTGCTAGAAGGGAGTTGAACTTAGGAGGAGGAGGAGGAGGAGGAGGAGGAGGAGGAGGAGGAGGAGGAGGAGGACTGTAGGGTTGTTGGTGCTCTCTGAGATTCTTTGTTTTCTTGCAGACATTTAAATACCCAACTAGGGAACAACATCAGTGCTAAAAGGGAGAGGGAGTCTGCTTTCTGTTTTTATACACAGGAGGCTTGCCCTGTCAGTGTTGGTGTGGGTGGCCTTGATGGTTCCTTGATCAGGCTCTTTTTTTTTTCCTGTTAGCTTATCTGAGTTGGTAGCTCCCTCATTGGAGTGTCATTTGTGGCTTGGTTGTTGGTCTAGTGTTAATCTGGATGTTAAATCTCTTTTATATCTGGGTATTAGTTATTGGCCAAGAGGCATTGTGATCTCTCAGTTCCTTTGGGGTTTTCTGATTGGTATGTAGATGGGTTTATCTTGATGGGTCTGTTGATGGCTGATTGGTAACGGAAACGTCTGCAAGAAAACCACCAAGCTCAGAGAGCACCAAGGACCCCACAGCTCAACTTTGAGCTAGAAATATTCCCTTCTAACAGTACATTTCAATGTCTGTGGCAACCTGAACACACACACACCTGTAAGGAGAAGGGGACAGACCTTCACTCTGCTTGACTGCTGGTTCAGAACTCCAAAGGGTTAAGTCCAAACTCCTTTAGTGCATTCTTATATTCAGTATGGATGAGGGCAGCCTCCTTCTCCCAGCCCAGCTTGGTGGCTTGAAGCTTGAAAAGCACCTGATCCAAGCTATCCTGTTAAAAGGAAGTGAGAACGGGGAGGTTGAGGGAATAGAGCCCCGAAACAGGATGTGGGCTCTGTCTGAATGTTCAAAGGGAAGAGATAAAAATCCGTGCTGGTTTATTTGCAGTCGGGTTATCTAAGAATTTCCCCCTTCTGAAAATGTCTTGTGAGGTTTGGGGAAGCCAGAAGGGATCATTTGTGGTCCAAGCAGACAAGATGGAAGG
The DNA here is from genome assembly GCA_004320025.1 of Laticauda laticaudata. Lineage (NCBI taxonomy): Eukaryota > Metazoa > Chordata > Lepidosauria > Squamata > Elapidae > Laticauda > Laticauda laticaudata. Next base: position 41,482 of record BHFT01052462.1, read on the forward strand.
AATGATCTGAATGGCACTGAATGCTTTTTCCAGGCATCAGGGTTGAAAGGGGAAAAAAAAAACCAAGCACAGACCAACAAACCAGTTTCTCTACTTGATGAGAGGAAGAATGTTGCCCAATAATTTTGACTATCGTCACGCTCAACCTATCACCCATAGAAGCACATACAGAGTTGAGCATAGTTGAACACGAGTAATCGTGGGAATATTCTTCATCATCATCATCCATCATCATCATATCTCCATCTCCATCTCTCTCTCTCTCTCTCTCTCTCTCTCTCTCTCTCTCTCTCTCTCTCTCCTGAAACTTTCGCAATACGCAAGCTGAACATCTGATATCCACCCCTGATGTTCTTGATTGGGGCCAGAATTGATTACCTTCCCATCCCTGACTCACGTGAAGGATTCGTTCCCATTCCTTCTCCATCTCCTCAGCCTTCTGCTGCATCTGAGCCTCAGCTCGCTCCTTCTCCTCCGAGATCTTTGCTTGCTCCTCTTCACTCCTCCTCAGGCTTTTTTGACAGGCAGCTGCCGAGGACAAATGAGATGGGTTGGGCATGGGTGGGGTGGGACAGAGATCAGAAGAGAGTTGAGCCAATGGGTGGCTGGGGAATTCTGGGAGTTGAAGCCCAGACATGTTAAAAGTTGCTTAAGGCTGAGAGGCGTTGCTCTAGTCCAAGGGTTGGCAATCTGCTGCTGTGGAGCCGCACGTGGCTCTTTCATCCTTCTGCTGCGGCTCCCTGTCCTCAGTTGGTTCCACAATTGACAAGCTTTTGGTTAGGACAGGTAGAGGAAAAAGGACACTGCATTAGGAGGAAAGTCTATGGTGGGGAAACAAGACTTCGCTGGGTTCAAGAATTGAACGATGGGTTTCCAGTTAGGACCTTTGTGGCTCTTTGAGTGTTTAAGGTTGCCAACCCCTGCTCTAGTCAACTCCATCTATCTAGATGGTGTCCACACTGGGATCAAATGTTGGAGCAAGTTCTCAGGATATGGCTGGCTGGGGAATTCTGGGCGTTGAAGCTCACACAAATTAAAGTTGTCAAGTTAAGAAACACTGCCCCAGGGACTTCAGGATTTGGAGGTGAGGGTAACCCAAGACTGGGGACCTTCAGAAATTTTGCAGATAACAATCATTTCCCTCATGTTGCTAAGAAGACTTAACAGGTGGAAATTAAATAATGTATGTACATAATTTTTTTTAAAAATGGCCTGGTATATTTTTCAAATGGGGCAAAACCTGGACTTTATTCCTATGGATGTCATCCTAGTCTGATGCTCTCACCACCACCACCAACAATAATAATAATAACTTTGAGAAAAAAATCACAAAGTATTGGGACTTACAAATTGAAGTTGAGAGACTTTAGAAAAAGAAATTGTGTGTTATCCCAATTGTGATTTTATCCCTTGGAGCACTATTTCTCACTATTTGGAAATTCTGAATTCATCAGACTTGAATACCCTGATTCTACAAAAAAACACCCTACTTGGAACAGCTTATATCTTCTTATGCTACCTGAACAGTTCCTAGGTCCTTGGTTAGGACTTGAGCTGTTGAGCTACCAACCAGCCCCAAAGGCTGTGAATCTCACTAAAGATTAAATAATAAGGATGATGATGATGGTGGTGATGGTGATGGTGATGATGATGATGATAGAGCATCTATTAAACCACGGGTCTCCAACTTTGGCAACTTTAAGCTTGGCAAACTTCAACTCCCAGAATTCTGCAGCCAATAACTTTAAGCAAAGCTGGTTGGGGAATTCTGGGAGTTGAAGTCCCCCAGGCTTAAAGTTGCCACGGTTGGAGTCCCCGGGTTTAAAAGATGCAAGGAAGTAGATAGAGCTATTTTTTTTAAATTTCTTCCCAGTCCTTAAACAGCAGCCTTGAATGGCCACAACCCATCTGAGTAACCTTCTGTCAGGCCAAACCTTTGGGTAAATACCCAGCTCTTCTTGCAGGTTCTGCTTTTCAGCTTCCAGATGCTGAATCTGGCTGTCAGTCTGGCACTGGAACTGCTGATACTGGCGGATCATCTCTGCAACGGAGCGAAGGAACAGAAGTGGGGTCAGGAGGAAGATGAAAAACCCTTAGTTACCCATAGATGATCCCTAGATGCTACTTCTGTAGTGCCCAAGGGTACGAAGGGTACTCAAGTGCCCAAGACTCTTGAGTGTACATTAAGGTAAATGGGCAGGTGCTGGGGTGGGATTCAGCCGGTTGGGCAAATCGGATGTTAAATTTACATCTGGTTTGCTGAACCGTTAGTTGAACCGACCAGCTGGCCCCGAGAACATGAGATGGATGGACAAAATGATGATTGATATCTATTGACAGAAATATAGCAGTGCATATAACTGAACACAACCAGTGTTTTTCAATCCCAGCAACTTTAAGATGGGTGGATTTCAACTCCCAGAATTGCTGGCTGGGGGATTCTGGGAGTTAAAGTTCACCCATCTTAAAGCATGTTTCTTGGGTAATTCTGGGAGCTGAAGTCCAATCCTCTTAAAGCATGCTGACTGGGGGATTTTGGGAGTTGAAGTCCACCCACCTTAAAGATGCCACGGTTGAGAAATGCCACCCTAAACTAAAAGTTAAAGAGGGCACAAATGGAAAAGATGCACATAGACAGCTCGGCTGTGGAGAATGGGTTATGGCCCTCTTCCTAATAATGATCAAATCCCAGGTCTGGGCAACATTAAAGAATATTGCTGATATTGAACAACGCCTTAGAAAGGTTACTCTGAGACTCTGGAAAATGTTCACAGATTCCTTGATATTGCTCTTAGGAGAGTTTTGCTAAACATTTTGACCTCAAGTGATCCCCCAGAAGAGTGTCAGCAATCTGTGGCTCTGGAGCCACATGCGGCTCTTCGGGCCTTCTGCAATGGCTCCCTGTTGGGTGATCTCACCACTGGTTGACCCTGCCTCTCACCCTCCCCTCCCAGTCACTCCTTACCTGGCCTGAGAAGATAAAACACACACACAAAAAAAACAGAAATGAGAGGGAGGGAGAGAGAGAGGGAGGGAGAGAGAGAGAAGGAGAGAGACCCATTTCTCACAGAAAACACCAGGAGCCACAAAACCTGGGTAGGCGTGTTGGTGGTGGCTCATGTGACATTGGGTGGGAGTGACGTTGAGTTGGCCATATCCATCCAGGTTTTGTGGCTCCCGGTGTTTTCTGTGGGAAACGGGGCCAAATGGTTCTTGGAGTGTTTAAGGTTGCAGACCAGAGGTGGTATTCAGCTGGTTCTGACCAGTTCTGGAGAACCACCGGAAGCAGAAATGTTGAGTAGTTGAGAGAACCGGCAAATCCCACTTCTGACTGACCCTGCCCCCATCTATGCTCTGCCTCCCATTGAGTTCCAGCTGATCGTCTGGGTCTCCTTTGGTTGCCCTGCACAGGAGAACAGAGCTGGAAAGCAGGTTAGTGGGGTGGGGAGGGAAGGGGGACTTTGCAGTAACCTTGCCCTGCCATACCCACCAAGCCACACCCATAGAACCAGTAGTAATTTTTTTTGAATTCCACCACTGTTGCAGACCCCTGCCCCAGAGGAAAGAAAGACTAAGATATTAAGGCATTTTCCATCCCACTGCCAGTCCCATTTCTGGGAAAGGAAAGAATCGGTTTCTGTAAGCAACGTCCAGGGGAGCAATCCCTCCCACCTCCTCCAAATAACCTTCATAAATATCCTTTTTGTCTTTCTGGGCTTCTTCCAGCTCTCTCTCCAGTTCTGTCAGCCTTTGCCTGAATCCTTCCCTGTCAATCATGGCCTGTTTGGCCAGGTCTCTCTGGAGAACTGCAAGGCAAAAGGACATGGAAGCCACGTCACTGTTCGGCCACATCTTGTTTCAGAAATGCAGGGACTGGGAAAGGGGAGAAATTATGAATTTAAATATTTTTTTAAAAAACTGTATCTGCTTTAATAAAATATAGATTTGTACAGCTCTCCTCACCCAAGTGCTGCTTAAGCGCGTCAGCCTCCGGCGATGCCTTTTTGTGGGTCTCCTCACCTGGAGGGAAAGGAGGGAAAAAGCAAAGCAAATGTTGGAGAACGGTGAAGAACAGAGGTCCTCATACTTCATATTTAGTTAAAGCAGAGGTCCCCTGCTTTAAGACTTGTAGACTTCAACCCCCGGAATTCCTCTGCCTGTCATGTTAGCTCAGGAATTCTGGGAGTTGAAGTCCACAAGTCTTAAACTTGCCAAGTTGGAAGACCCTTGAGTGAAAGACAACTTTAGAAGCCTTAGAAAATACCTCCAGGAAGGCATTTCATGGAATCATAGCATCGGTCAGACACATAATAACTAGAGCTTGAAATACCAGTGTGAGAAAGGATCGTAAAACACCCCCACTTCTCTCTTTCCATGCCCCCAGAGAAGACAAAGAAAAACCATCCATAGAAACTAAAGCTGTAGTGGTGCAGTGGTTCGAGCGCAGCAGTGCAGGCTGCTTCTGCTACCTGCCAGCTGCCTGCAATTTGGCAGTTCGAATCTCAGCAGGTTCGAGGTTGACTCAGCCTTCTGTCCTTCCGAGGTGGGTAAAATGAGGACCCAGATTGTTTGAGGACAATATGCTGACTCTGTAAACTGCTCAGAGAGGGCTGGAAAGCACTGTGAAGCAGTATGTAAATCTAAGTGCTATTGCCCTTCCTTCCTTCCTCCCTCCCTCCCTTCCTGTACAGTGGTTAGAGTGCAGTACTGCAGGCTCCTTCTGCTGCCTGTTGCCTGCCTGCAATTTGGCAGTTCGAATCTCATCGGCTCAAGGTTGACTCAGCCTTCCCTCCTTCCAAGGTGGGTATAAAACGAGGACCCAGATTGTTGGGGGGCAAGAGGCCGACTCTGTAAACCACTTAGAGAGGACTGTAAAAGCACTATGAAGCGGAATATAAGTCTAAGTGTTAGTGCTAAATGCTAAAGCAGTCCTTGTCTCCCAGCCAGAATAGCCACAAGTAACCCCAGTTAGAAGACTGAGACAGGCTGAATGGACAGAATTAAGGATTAAGTCAGTGAATGCAAAGCCACACTGAATTTACATTCCTTACCTTTCCATAGCCTTGACCTTGACATTTACCCAGGAAACCAAATAGGGACAATTAGAATACAGAATCTAATTAAATCCAATAACCCCACCAGGCACCTCAATTTCAAAGGTCCAAAAAGGTATAAGAACCACTCTACTCCCCCATGTTGTCAGCTGCCCCAGAACCGATTCTGAGTCACTTCGCTTCTGATTTCTAAATAAATGGAAACTTCCTTTCCTGCAGCTTGCCTCCAAATTCATCGGCTCCTGCAAATGTTTCCAGGCTTGGAACTGGACCGGGGTTTTTCCCCCCAACACCAGGGGACCTCTAACAGACTAACAGGGATGGGATGCAGGAAAAAAGCCTTCTAATATCATCCCATTTCCTCTGAGTTGCGCATTATTATTTCAGGGCTCAACATTATGGGGAGGATGAGACATCAGACATAGAAAAATGTTTTAACGAGTCGCTTTAACAACTTCTGTAACCTTATCGTTTCTTCCTTCAGAGTGAAAAATTACAAATTTAAGTTGAAGGCTAATATGCCCCATATTTTTTTTTAAAAAGACACATAACGAAAAAAATAATGTTAAGCCAAGCCAGGTGTTTTCGTAGAGAGTTTGAGTTGGATTTTCAAATGTGAACAGCCTTGCTCCCAAGCATGCAAAATAACTAACGGTTTGGTGTTGGTTCTTAAACAGGTTAATAGAGTTGGAAGGGTCCTTGTAGGTCATCCAGTACAACACCCTCCCCCCCAAAAAAAGCAGCAGACCCTGCCTACACTATTGCTGACAAATGGCAGTCCAGTCTCTTCTTGAAAGCCACCAGTGATTAAATCAGTTCTGATTTAATTTCCTCCTCCTCTCTGCAAAAGATCGATTTGTATTCTTGTATAATACTTTCCATGGAAGAAATGTGAAGGAAGAACTTTGCCGGCAAACCTGAGTTTGTTTGTTTTTTGGCATGGCTGCACTGAACTTTACCTGGAACGGATGACTTTTGCTTCCTTGTTTTTTTCACTTTTCTTTTCTTTGGAAGAGGCATCTTTGCGAAGGCTCAGCCTGTGCAACTGCAGAAATTCACGCTCCACACTGCACTCCTTCAAGTCTTCAACCGGTGCAGCAGTCCAGATCTGTGTCTCACACCTGGTTAGAAAAAAAAGTCTTTTTTTTCTAGAAAAAAAAAGAGTCTTTGTGGGTTTTTTCCACCGAATAATTGCAAATGTTTGCTGTGGCGACACCAGAAGCGTCCCATGTGCAAAAAGGCCAGAAAAAGCGCCTGGATTTTAGCATGCCCCTCCCAGGTATCTGAGCTGTGTGTTTTTTTCTGTGTTGCGTGGCAACAGCACTTTTTGGCTGCCATGGTGACCAAGGAAAGCTTAGCAAAAGAGAGAAAAAAAAAAAAAGAGTTCAATGCCCAGCAGCATTGAACTGTTCAGCAAAGAAAGGATGTTGAGGTTTGGGCCAAATGTTTTCTTTGAATTTTTTCTTTTTTTGCAGGGAGGGGAGGAAAAAAAGGCAACCAACGAAAGGGAGGCAGCAGTTCCAGATTCAGTCTTCTGGGCTGACGGGCGTAGCCTAATTTTTCAATTCAGCCCCTTGCCCTCTGTTTGTTCTAATTTTCTGCCTGGAGTGTTGAAAAACCTGCAGAGAATTTGGGGCGATTGTGTTGGCCCTACTACCAAGTGGGTGTGTGGGGAAGCAGTTGTATGTTTTCCCCCCACTAGTGTTACAATCCCCTTCTTCAACAGAAGACTTGGGGAGTTCACAAGCGTTTGTCTGGCTTCCTAGTTTTGCATTTTGAGAAGTCATGTAAAAGTCACTTTCTCCCCAAACCACCGAGGATTTCTGGAGAAAAACAAACTCGTTCCCTTGAGCCTTCAAGTGAAGGGATCAGTTCTCTTTTGCCCAGATCTTTCTCCATTTTCTTTGCCCAGGGCAGTCTGTTAACCCAATCTTCTTCTCTTGGACCACTTCCTCTTTGTTGTCAGAAAGAAGGCCAGTGAAGATGTTTCGTCACCCCAAAACCTCTCCCAACACCTTCATTTCTCTTTTTGCTGCTTTACTTCTGTTTTATCAGCCACTTCCATATTTTCCTTGTGTTTTTCTGTTCCCTTGTCATCAGATAGCATGACTTTCCAGATTTTCATAAAATTTGCAACATTTGAATTTAAGGCAGTTTTCCCCAATCTAGAATACAAAATCCACACTGGCAGGGGATTATGGGAGACAGTCTGGAGAAACAGGAGGGTAAAGCGGCAGCCAAAAAAGCCAATGCAATCCTAAATCGCATTAACAGAAGGATACAATCAAGATCAAGGGAGGTACTAGCACCACTCTATAGAGCCTTAGTAAGACCACACCTAGAGGACTGCGTCCTGTTTTGGTCACCACACTGTAAAAAAGATGTTGAATCTCTAGAAAATGTGCAGAGAAGAACAACCAAGAGCCTCGGTGGCACAGTGGTTAGCGTGCTGTACTGCAGGACACTTCTGCTGACTGCCTGCAAGTTGTCAGTTCAAATCTCACCAGGCTCAAGGTTGACTTGGCCGTCCATCCTTCCAAGGTTGGCATAATGAGCACCCAGATTGTTGTGGGCTGATTCTATAAACAGATTAGAGAGGGCTGGAAAGCAATGTGAAGTGGTATGTAAGGCTAAGGGCTATTGCTATTGGTGGAGTGGTGACTAAAACATATGAAGAACGGGTCACTCGGTTTGGGGAAGAGAAGGAAAAGAGGAGGCATGATAGCAGGGTTCCAATATTTGAGGGGCTGCCATAGAGAAGGAGGGGCTCAAGCTCTTTTCCAAACAGCACCTGAAGGCCAGACAAGGAATAATGGATGGAAACTGATCAAGGAGAGATTCAACCTGGAAATAAGGAGGAATTTCCTGACTGTGAGAACAATCAACCAATGGAGCAGAAGTTGCCTTCAAAAGTTTATTTATTTGATTTGATTTGTCAATTGCTTACAATTAAGTTGTGGGAGCTTCCTCGCTGGAGGCTTTCAAGAAGAGACTGGGCTGCCATCTGCCAGAAAAGTCTCCTGCTTGGGTGGGCGTTGGACTAGATGACCTACAAGGTCCCTTCCAACTCTGTTAATCTGTTCTTAATCTGATCTTAGAAAGGAAAACCAGTTACCAGTTCGCATCTTTTCTTCCAAGTTAAAACCCAAGAACGAATTTGATTTCTGCCATTAAACATTTTTTATAGACTGGCTGGGAAGTAGCTCTGCATTCGTCCAGTAAGTTGCATAACTGCACTTTTCTATGCCGCTTGCTCAACTCAGCAGTCGCTGTTGTGGAAGCCAGACTGCCCAACCTCATCATGGCATCGCGAGCCTCCTTTCTAAGGACTGCGCATGCCTCTGTGCCCCCGCTTCTGAAGGCGCATGCGCACTCGGCTCTATGGCGCACCAAAGACATTTCAAGACACACGGCGAGGCGTGGCTATGCTAATCTGACGCCGGGTGGGCATGGACAGAGTGAGGATTGATGCTCTTGTCCTGCTTGGAATGAGAGTGCCGGCTTCTCGGGTATCCTTCGAAAAGGAAATATACGGTCCGACTAATAGGACTGAGACCATTTCATGCCCGGAGCCAGCGCCGATCTGACGTGAAGAGAAAGAGAAAGAGAAAGGTGGGGCACCCCGCCCCTTTCCTTCCACGGACCAATCAGAAAACGGGTTTTCTAAGGGGGGGGCAGGCGTTCTGGAAACCCTGACCCAATCAGAACCGGCTTTCCCGTTTGGGGGGGCATTGTGGGCGGCCAATGGCAGCGCACCGCCCCTCGAGGAGGCTCGCGCAGCGCCCGCTTTTCCTTCCTCTCCTCCCCCCCCCACTTCTCCTCTCCGTCCACCCAGCCAATCAGGAGACCCCGCCCGGAGAGGCTCGCGCCAGCGCGCATGCGCCGCTGCCTTTCCTGCCCTCCTTCCCCTCCCCACTTCCCTTTTCTTCGTCAGTCGGGCGCGTCCCCGGCGCTCGTGGAGCCGCTTCCCGTCAGCCCGTCCCCATCGCTGCCCGAGCCGGGGGCTCTCCGCGGCCCTAGGGACGGGAAAGGGAGGAACCCGCCTTAAGCCGGCCGAGCTCCCCCAGCCCGCTCGACGGGTCCGGCGTGGGTGTCGCTGCGGCCGCCTCCCCACTCCCCACATGGCGGCCCCCCTGAAAAAGGGCCCCGGGGGCCTCATCGGCCTCATGAAGGACGCCTTCCAGCCCCACCACCACCACCTCGGCCCCCACCAGCCCGGCACCGTGGACAAGAAGATGGTCGAGAAGTGCTGGAAGCTGATGGACAAGGTGAGGGGAGGGGGCAGTGGGGGGAGGGGGGGCTCCCTCCCATCTCCCCGCCCTTCGCCCCCCCTCCCAGGCTCGGGCGATGGCAGGTGGGGGGCCGGAAAGGTTGCCAGACGTGGGCGGAGGGGGTGAGAGGGGGTGAGGGCAGCGTCCGGGTCGGGGTGGGGGGCTTCTGAAGGGGTGAGGAGGGGGCCGAGCAAGCGAAGGGCTGTCCTTCATCGCCCCCTCCCCCCCTCAAGGGATGGGGTGGGGAATTCTTGCAAGGGAAGCAACGTCTTGTGGCTGGGTGCAGCCCTGGGATTTTGGAGACTCCTGTAAGATAGACAAGATAACTTGATTGTCATTCCTTTTTTCACTGCGAGCACACCTGCCCACCTTAAAAATGAAATTCTGTTACCTGCTCTCGAGATGTGTATGTATATAGGTGTATGTATATCCAATAATGTACATATACATTCATCTGTATATGTGTGTGTGTGTATCTAGATGAAGTAGGGAAGGTATTGCTCAATAATATAATAATAGCAATCAATTGCAAAAGGCAGCTTTGCTTGGAATGACTTACCACCTGCCTCCATACCTTTAAGACCATCAAAAGGCAATGTCTACCTATGCTGCGTCCTTGGGAAGGACTCTTAGGTGGATAAAAAGGCCAAATGCAGCCTGAACATCTGGCTGACTGTGTGACCGACTGTCCCTGTCAGTTGCAAAAGGCAGCTTGATTGGGAATGTTTCCATCCTTTTGACACTGTAAAACATCCACCTGTGCCTATGCCAGGTTCTTCAGAAGGACTCCTAGGTGAATAGAAAGGCTAGATCCAGTCTGAACATCTGGATGACTGTGCAGCCAACTGTCCTAATCAAAACAAAGCAAATGTACCAATAGCAGTAGGTGCCTTGAGTGCAACCCCAAAACATCTGGGGTGCCACTTGAACATCATCGGCATTGACGCAATCCCCATCAGTCAATTGCAAAAGGCAGCTTGACTTGGAACAACTGACATCCTACAAAGTACCTCTTAACACCATCAAGCAAAAGCATCTACCTGTCTCAGGTCCTTGGTGGAGACTCCGTAAGTAGACCCAAATTCCAAATACAGTCTAAGCATCTGGCTGGCTGACTGAGCATCATCATAACAAGAGACTTATTGGAAGGGAAATGAGATTCCATCTCTCCATGCAAAGGTCAGGTCTGTAGACTGGGCTGGAAAGAAATGGAGATGTGGGAGGCTCTCTGAAACCCCAAGAACCCCACAATTCAATCCTGAGCTATAGATACTTATTTTCCGTTAGAAATGGAAATTCTAGGGGTCTCCAGAAGAAAATATAGTATAGGAAAAACAGGATAGGGTGGACTGCTGGATGGCTGGGATGTCATAGTGTTAAGTGTTTTAGTATGAACCTAAGCTCAATTCTTCCTGGGAGTTAGAATGATACAAAACTGTCAGTCTGCATTGGTTATTTTGCAACTGCTGCTAATCGTAAACAAGTTCCTGTCCTGAGGAGCTGATCTTAATTTAGAAGGCGAGGGAAGGAAGTGAGGAAGAGCAAGAGGAACATGAAATCAATGCAGGCAAAAAGCAATTACATTCTGCTTTATTCTTTGGCTGAATGTGAATATCCCGAGGAGAAGGCTGTCTTATCTGGAAAGAAGGAAATAGTTGTAGGTTGGATTCTGGGAAGTTGGGATATTGGGGAACTGGAAATTTGGCTTCAGATCAAACTTTAGATGCCATGAACGGTTTGGTAAGAATCTGCATTGAAGGACTTGGACTAATGATGTGGCCTGGAAATCTATTTTTTTATCAAATTTATAAGCCACCCTAATCAAATAGGCTGATTTGATGCCAAGAAGTTGCAGGTTGTTGGAATGAATTTTTCAACTGTGGGTTTTAGAAGGCAGGTACTTTCTTAGGGTGGTACATATAGAGGAAAAATGCATGCTTCAAGTGTTTAAGGATATGGTGCCTGCACATCTGTTTCTAAACATTTGTGCTAAGGTATGCTGTTGGTGTTGCTTGTGAATCAAGCTATTCTTCGGTGGAGATTCTGCCCTGCTTCTGAAATTGTGTTTTAACACACATTGTTACAGTTTGCTTGCTCACTTACTGGTTGGCATGGGAGGAAAAATCAGTTCTTCTGCCTATAGCCAGCTTCCCAATATGTTTTAACCAGATAACATGGATGGAACTTTTTTCCTATTTTATGTTAATTGCTTAGTCCTGATAGTCCTATTAGGCTTATAAATAGCCTAATGCATCATCAGGTCTTGAACTGTAACAGATTTTTGATTCATTCTTGAACCTAATGTGTTGTTTCAGTGTTAAAGCTGTGGATATATACTAATATAGCTGAGGTGTAACAGTTGAAGTGAGAATGTTAAAAATAACAAGAAGCCACCTAAATACTGTATTTGAGGAACTGAGTCTAGCAAAATTAGAAACTGTTCCAAGGATAGAAGATGTAACTAACCATCACATTATAAGTGGAAGAATGATTTTTAAATTTCGGCAAGCTTTTAGGCCAATGCTTTTAAGTACCTTTAAAACATTATGCTTGGTTGCTAAAAAATTAGTTGAGGGGCCAACAGCTGGTTAAAATGTGCTTTTTTGAATCCTATGAGTGCATTTAAAAAATAAAACAATCAAGGACTTAATTAGTAAATAATTAGCTGGTACAGTAGCTAATAAACCTATTTCATATGAATAAACTGAAGCAAGAATGCTACAGAGAGGTGAAGCATGGTAGGTCAATCAGACTGTTGGAAAGCTCACCAGTTCATATGGTTTGAAATAATGTTTTTGCTGTTTCCTCTTTTTCCTTTCTTTAAAATATTGAGCAACAATTTAAATGCTTATGCTTTATTCATTGCCTTCCTAAAGATAAGATAGTAATCTGTTTTCAAACTGGGAAAGTTTTCGAGAAGGCACACTTTTCACAGAATCGCACAATTGTCAGTGCAAAATATTTCCATTTTAAAATGTAAGGCTGCCAGCTATCAGCCTCTTTGGGCAGCCCCGAGTCAAATGCTGTCCTGGATGCCATGATGTCATTAATAAACTTGTGATTCATATAATTATATTATCATACCCTGTACTAAGTCCCTACACAGTGTGACTACTGCCCAACCAAGCCACCATCTTCCCTTCTAGTTTTGTTTTGATTAACAAAGACTCACTCTTAATTTTATCCCAGTGATCATGATCGAAACCTTGATGCGATCAGATACTTGACTATAATTATTGCTATGAGGTTAATACCTAGTGAAGAGCTTCTTGTTGAAGTTATTTGTTCTTAGGAGCTGTAAAAGCCAAGGAAGGGAGAATAAATATAGTATGTGCCAACATTTCTCAACCTTGGCAACTTTTAAGATCAGTGGACTTCAACTCCCAGAATTCCCCAGCCAGCACAGCTCTGGGAGTTGAAGTCCATGGTTGAGAAACATTGGTATTTGCTAATGATTTAGCCACCTAAAGTAACTTCTTGGGCGATGGGCGGCCACATATATGATTGATAAATAAAATATTTACCATCCATTTTCTAATCAAAATTCAAGCATCTGTATTAAATCTTAAACTAGATGCTAGTTAACCTACTGCAAATAATTAAGAGAAACTATGGATAGTCAATGATGCATTAAATCAGTACAACATAAATCATAGAGATAGAATATAAAAAAGCATCTTACTATATAGCAGTTCTAATGTATGAAATTTGATATTCTTTAAAATATTACTGCTGCATCTCTATAGCTGTGTAATATTTATACTCTGCTTCCATTTAGTTATACGGTTTTGGGTTAGAAATCATGAGTTTAGGATTGCTAAGGTTCTGTGACGAAAATGAACTTTAATATAACTTAGTTACTTTCAATTCAACAGGAACATAAAATTATAATTATAAAATTCTATCAAAGTTATAACTACTGATACTGAATAGCTGTTCTGAAATTGCTTTAAGAGAAAGATTTTATGTTCCTGTTGAAAGTAACTAATTGAACTAAATGAATAACTAGTAATAATGAAAAGTAATATGCTCTTCCTTTTCTGCTGTTAACTTTTCACAGGAGATGGTTATTTTTGGTATTGGTTTCCTAGAAGTCATGAGAATGCATGTATGATATATATAGTGATTAGATTTATGGCGTCTGTGCCATTTTCCATTTCCCATTATTTCTGACGCAGGAACATGATTTTTGGTGCTTTTTAATTTCCTGGATAATGCTGTTGTCAGTGAATCATCTTCTCTTTGAACTATTCAGAATATAAAATAGCTTTACAAAAATAAAATGCATTTTTGTTCTGTACTTTAGCACATGTCTTCGTGATTTTAAAGGCTTTTTAATGAAAGCATGATCAAACTCGAGCTGAAGCATAATCCATGGTTGTTTTGATTGCATTGTGTCCTTTCTTTGTTAACCTGTTTAGGAAATTTATATCATGGTATCCTGGAGCATTTTGTCCTTTATATTTTGAACTCTAGATCTTTAAACCACATACAAGTAATTATTCTGGAGGCTTTAACAAATCCAAGTCACGTTGGATTGCATGGAGTTGTGCAGTGGCTTACAGTTATTTGAATTTTAATCGCCATGTGCATATTTTTAAAAGAAAAATGCAGACTACACCTGAGGAAGCAGGTGAATGATAAATCCTATTGAGAAATGATAGCTAGAGAATTGGTCATTACAAAAGCTGGGCAAGTCCATAGTTAAGAGTCTTGGTAAAATCCATGTATATGAAAAATGCTACTGGTACATATGCATAGTTATGGATGGTTTCTGAAAATGTAACAATCCCAAGGGAGTTTATTTTTCTTGAATGTTGATGGTCTTATTATTTGAGAATCTTCCAGGCAGATTATTCTTTTAGTTCGGGAAGGCAGCTGGGGAATTCTGGGAGTAGAAATCTACATATCTAAAAGCTATCAAGATTGAGAAACATTGCTTTGCCTAGCTCCTAAGGAAGGATCTGTAGAATTAGAACAGAATAATGTGATATTTTGGATGCAATGTATTAAACATTGTATTAAACCCTTGCTTGTATTAAACAGAACACAGTGAGCTTACTGGTCAGCTAAAGTTACAGCTGATAAAAATAACTGATCAGCTGTTTCCACAGCCCATTTCCTTTTTGATAGTTTAGGTGCCAAGCCCTATCTGAATTTTAAGATTATTCTCATTAGCCTTCTAATATTTGCAATTTGGCAGTAGCCTACATACAGTAGCTCCTTCTTCCCCATCCCAGACTTGGTACATTGTGTCAAATAGCAAAAGGTGGTCTCTTGCAGTAAAATAAAGGCTGTTGTTTCATCAGGTCTTTTTTTTTTCTTTTAACTTCTTGAGCATTGAAAAGTTTCAGTGTTACATATCCACTCACCCTAAGACAGAGGTGGGCAATTATGGCCCCTTTACAACTTGTGGACTTCAACTCCCAGAATTCCTGAGATGGCATAATCATGACAATTCCTGGGCATGGCTGGGACAGGAGGAGTTTTGCAAAATATCCCAATGATCACACACCCTCTGCTCATCTTCAGTTCCTTGGTCTTCCTTCATCTCCTCTTGAGCTTTGTCGAGTTACAATAATGCCAAGTGTAAGTAAGCAGATCCTTAGGCAAGGGTATCGGTACCCCATTCCTCCTCTTCAAATGATTCTGGGTCATGAATCCTTAAAGAGAATTGAGTGACAAGGTGGCTGTCACCCACCAAAGTGCTCCACTGATAATTGGGTTAGAAATCTAACTTTGCTAAGACACCACTCTTGAGAGGACATAGGAAGTCAAGGAGCTGGTACATTTCTCTTTTAAGTGATACCTTTTTCTTGAGTCATTATTTTGGTGCTTTGTGCGCACTGTCTCAAAAAGGCTGATGATGGAATAGTAATTTCAACAACTTTTAAATGGCCCCTTCATTAATGTCTCTGTGGAAGAAGTTTCTGTGGCAGCTGGTGGGCTACACAGATATCTAGCCTCGAGTTTTGAGTTTAGCATGTGTTGTGGTCTGAACTGAACTTTTCATAGGTTTAAAATTTCAGAATCAGAGTTTGTAGCTTGTTAGGTTCAGCCTCTCACTTGTCACGTTTTTGAGAATTCATTAAAGCACACTGTTATTGTGAGAATGCATTCTTAAATTTTGAAACCGGGCTACCCTCCAGAAGGCATTTTTACATTTATTTATGTTTGCTCTTTACACTTCCTAGGTTGTGCGTTTATGTCAGAACCCCAAGCTGGCACTAAAGAACAGTCCTCCCTACATTCTAGACCTGCTTCCTGACACCTATCAGCACCTGCGAACCATCCTATCCTGCTACGAGGGAAAGATGGAGACTCTGGGAGAGAATGAATACTTCCGGGTGTTCATGGAGAACCTGATGAAGAAGACAAAACAAACCATCAGCCTCTTTAAAGAAGGGAAAGAAAGAATGTATGAAGAGAATTCCCAGCCGAGGTAATGCTGGCTAGTGCTGCAATTTATCCGTTGTATTCCAGAGCATGTCTGGATCTGGGGAAGTCCCCTTGCTTCTTTCCAAATTCCTCGTCTCCGTTTGCTTTTGCTTCATTTTGGTTTTCCCCTCAATTTTATGTTTCCCTGGCAGCTCATCAGTTTGAGTTGGAGGTGCTGCTCTGCTCGTTCCATTTTCACTGAAAACTCCATGTCTAGGCTCTAATTTTAAAAACACCTACCTCTTGAAGGTGCTGGGATTTGCAAGATAGATTATGTACAAAAATGAGTTCAGTTGATAAACCAGCTAATGCTGTCAAAAATTAGTAAAGAAATGCTGATACGGGATCTCTCTGAGCTTAGTGGTTTTCTTGCAGACGTTTCATTACTCAAGCTAGGTAACATCATCAGTGCCAATGATGCTACCTGTTTTGGATAATGACATGTCTGCAAGAAAACCACCAAGCTTAGAGTACACCAGGGACCCCTCACTTCAACCCTGAGCTACAAATTTTGTCCACATAAGGTATCCACCAATAAAATTAAGTCACATTAAGCAAGGACAGACAATGAATCTCTGTGGAGATTCTCAGTCATCCAGGTCATGGTTGTCCCAAAGGTGGTTTTTCAAAAGGCAACTGGACTTTTGTTTTTCCTTGAAGACATTTTGCTTCTCATCCAAGAAGATCCTTCAGTTCCATTCAGCTGCTTCATTCAGTCAGAACTGAAGAAGTGGCTTCAATGAGAAGCAAAACATCTTCAAGGAAAAACAAAATGCAGTTGCCTTTGGGTACAGAAATGAAGTGAGGTCAGAAGAGAATGTATGTTTTAACCTTAGGCTAAAAGCTGCCCTATTATTTTCTCTAGGTAACTTGGAGATGCATTCAATATTCAGAAGTTTTTCGTCTTATTTATTCTAATCTTTTTATCAGCCACCTTTCTCTGTAGGCTCCTCAGAGAGAGCTCTATTAAAGAAATGCAGGGGTTTTTTTTACTTTGCAAGAGAAACAGACAATTTCCAGCCTGCTTTGAAGAGTTGGCAGCTGCCCGTTTTCATCTTGCAGTGGTTACATTTTAAATTAGGGATTAAGCTTCAGGATGACAATAGGATTTTTGAGATGGAGGCGCTGCATCTGAGTGGGGATTGATGCTGGAAGACACGTGGGAAGAGGTGGTAGGCCGAGCTGTGTTCATAAAAACCATCTCTTGATGTAGCATCCCAGCTGCCTCCCACTTCCCGATAGGGTGTTGAGACAATGTCAAATAATATTGTATAAATCAAGCATCTTTGAAACACTGTTTGGGGCAATATTCTAAATAAACAAACTTGGGGCTTTGTTGTTACCACAGCGCAAGCAATATTTTCCACTTCTGCACGGCCTACCTTTAGAATTAAGAAAGCATCGAGCCTTGTGGTTAGAGCCATAAATAGAGCTGGATTCTCTCTCTCCACTGTTCTTTGAACTTAGTTTCACTTTAGCCCAGAAGCACTTTCTGCTACTTGAAGTGCAAAAGCTGATGTCAGGAAATTGTTGGGAAGGTGGGCTAGTTTATGTTGAGAGTTTGGTGTCTTCAAGATCTTGGAAGCCGTCAAATGCCATTTTCATGCATTTATTAAAAACAATGGTTTGGAAGCCATCGTTAGTCTTGCGAGTCAGTCACTATCTCTGGATAGGATGCCAGGAATTCAGTAAAGCCTCGGTTACCTCA
Source organism: Laticauda laticaudata (assembly GCA_004320025.1). NCBI lineage: Eukaryota > Metazoa > Chordata > Lepidosauria > Squamata > Elapidae > Laticauda > Laticauda laticaudata. The sequence continues at coordinate 58,953 of BHFT01052462.1, forward strand.
AACAGCGTCAGTGAACAGTACAGAGTAAGTAGTTATGGTTAAGGGCGAGGAGGCCCTTTGATCATTACCATGAGTCATTTATTGTGTACATTTGCAACTGGAGTGGAGTTTGTTCCTAAGACCTCAGACTTCCCTGTGGCTTCCTTGAGCCAAGGATGAGACACAAGAGACTGGAGAAGATGATCCTGTTGTTACATTGTGAGTGGTAAGCATAGATCAGGGTTTGTTTTTAACAGCCAGCCTTATCCTCAGAGAGTTCTGCGAGGGATTTGCCTGAATCCTAATCCCCTAGAGGGAACGGCTTGATTTTGAACATGGGTCATAAAAATGCCTCAGTCATTGCTCGGAGGTCAAGGTTTCAGCTGTGGATGGTATGATTTCACTGTAACATGGAGGACAGTACATTAGAAGAATGCCCAGCTCTAAAGAAATGGTTTCTCTGGATTTATAAATTCTCCTCCCCCTCCTTTTAAAAATGAAAACATAACTTGGCATTGTAGGAAGGGATGAGCATTTAAAGCCAATAGTAGCCAATGTATTGAGCACCTTGTCTCGTCCTGTGGTGAGACCGGGGGGGCTCATCTGTCTCTGCAAGATTTCATGCTTTAGCTGTAGGACCTGGAGGAACAAATCCATACAGGAAAAAGCTGTAGACATATCCAGGGCCTTTATATGTATGAAATATGTGCAGCTCCACGTAGGAAGGAAGCTGATCCTTTTCAGTCTATTTTTTTAAGCATATTTTTGAAATATGCACGACTATCACATTTAATGCACTCGAAGCATTAGACACCCCAATCCCCAATTCAAAAACAAGTTCGCTGCTAATCATTTTGCTTCTTAATGTGCGGTGCTGGATCAGGAAAAACACAATCAGGCATTGTTGAGGCAGCCTATCCAAGTCTGCGGTTAAAAACACCGCCTGCCCCTTCCTTCAGATTAACCATGCCCTCCAGGACGTAGCCAAATGGTACAACCTACTTCTGCATTACAGTTAGCGCTTCTTAGGGAAAGTTCAAACGCTGCCCATTGGGGGAGAAAAAAAATACATCGTTTTGCTTGCCAGATTGTCAAGAAAGAAACGTGAACTGTCCCGTTCTGCCATCCCGGCTTTTCTTTTAAAATTGCTTGCAAAGGGTCTAAACATGGTCACAAATGAAAATATGGGCGAGCCTTTACTGATGATCTATCCTTGCCCAAATGGGTAGCTTCCCAATGAATGGAACTTCCGTTGCCATGAGCTCAAGCTAACCATGGCTACTGGTGGTAGGGACTGGAGGACATCAAGATTGGAGGTCGGGATAGAGAAGTGCCGTGTTAGGTACCGAGATAGAATGTGGGATTAGAAACAAATATATTGTGGTTTTTAATGTTAAGGGACGTTTCATGGTTAAGTGTTTATTTTTATGCTGATCCATGTGCTTGCTCCGAATTTTATGCCAGTGCATAGTTCATATTATCAGAGTAATGCTGGATAGTTCTTTGTATAGGCACATAAAGGTGACATAGAACATAGAATAATTGAGCCACTTGTATCTGTATAAAATGTATACACTCCATTTAGTTCTCTGTACTTCTCTAGAAAGCAGCATACTCTATTGATTGGAGCAAAATAGAACTTCAAATTGTTTGTTAAGCTGAATTGAGAGTAGTTGTGCAATTTTTTTTACAAAGTTGGTTACTATGGGAAGCAGACTGTGAAGCTGCAGGAAGTGTATATATGTCAACCTATGATTTTAAATAGGACTACTCAGCATTCCTGAGGGGTGAATTCACAATGGCTGTAGTTTCCCTGCAATATGGTGTTATTGGAAGGCCATGCACCAATTTAACCACCTTGGTGGAATCTTTTAGTTGGATCAGAGATGAAAAGCACATGGCTCACAGGCGGCATCATTCTGGTGAGGCCTTTAAGAAAGGCACTGTCTCCATATTTGATGCTTCATTGTGAAAGCAAACCTGAAGGACTTATGGTTGGGACAAAGTTCCAAAGTTAAAGCTTCAGTGAATGTTTATGGTAAAGTTACAAGCTCCAACTACTGTAGTTACACTCCATCCACTCATCATATTTATGGCTACTTCATTTCCCTTCTCAAATGTGGCTCAAACTGGTCCACAGACCAGGGCTGGGGACCCCTGGATTAGACAAACCTTTCTAATTTGTCAAGAATAGCTCACTAAATGAATTCTCCCAATACAAGAGATCCAATGCCCGCATAACCTAATTTTCCTGCATAGATAACTGCCTATCGAAGAGAGACACTTAAGATTAATTCATCAGACTCAACTCGCATTTGCATCAGGCAAGCACCGGGCACTGAGATAACATCACAAGTTGGCGTTGCGTGCCGGATTAATCAAGTCCTTTCCAGATGTAGCAATTCATCGCTCGAGATGGAAGAATTGAGCCAGATGCCTTCCATTGTAGTGGTCGCTGCCCAGTTGCGTGTGTGGCAGGATAACCGCCGGTTGAAAAGAAAAGGAAACCCTCCCTGAGTGGCTCATGGCTTTGCTATCTCCCTCTGGAAAGGATAAGGGGAAATTAAGTTAGGATGTTTGTCTCATTCCTCCCCCCCACCCCGAGAGGCACAGGCTGCTTTTCTTCACAAGATTCTAAACTATTTGGAAATGCTGTCATTAAATGTTTCCGTTTGGTTAGACTCAAGTCAAATTTCGGCATTGAGAGGAAGACAGAGCTAGAGGACAAAGGTGGGGGGGCAGGGGGAGAGAGACTCTGAATATTAATTGCTTTAGCACAGGGGTCTCCAACCTTGGCAACTTTTAAGACTTGTGGACTTCAACTCCCAGAATTCTGGGAGTTGAAGTCAAGTCTTAAAGTCGCGAAGGTTGGAGAACCCTGCTTTAGCATACTTCTTTAGCAGTAGCACTATGCCTACTCTAGATACTAAAAAATTGGATTTGGACATTTGGGAGACCATTGTTCTCGCACTTTTTAGAAGGAAACTATTAATGCCATGGCCTAAAAATCACACCATAATTTGTCATCCCGCTTCTTGCATAATTCAGATTCTGCTATACAGGGAGTCCTCAGCTTACTTGACCTCAAAATTTATGTTGCTAAGCGAGAGACATCCGTTAAGTGAGTTTTGCTCCATTTTGCAACCTTTCTGGCCACGGTTGCTAAGTGAATCATTGCTCTTCCTAATTGAATCTGGCTTCCCCATTGGCTTCTCTTGTTCCGAAGGTAGTGAAAGGAGACCCCGGGACTCTGCAGCTGTCATAAATGTGAGTCAGTTCACTGCCAAGGGCCCGAATTTTGATCACACGACCATGGGGACACTGCAACAGTCCCATTTTTTTCCAGTGCCACCGTAACTTTGAACGGACACGAAATGAACTGTTGTAAGTCAAGGGTTACCTGTACACGCATGCAGATTTTCTAGCCATCCTCCATCAAGTCTGCAAAATGGCATTCTCAACCTCAACTAGCCAGGAAGCCATTCTCTCTCACACACACCCTCTTTGTGCTGATATTTCAGGCCCCTGTTTACTTTCTCGGGATGAGATCAAACGTGTAGCCTGCCCTCCCTGATTGGAGAGACTTGGCTTTCCCTTTTAAACATCTCAGCATCTTTATCAGTCTGTGAATTGAACCCTTCCTCCCCTGAGCCAGCACATCTGGCTTCCCTGGGAATAAAATGGGGGGGGAGAGAGAGAAACTTGGTATATGTTTAATCATAGAGCACATCAGTAGAAGCGCCATGCATTACCTTTCTGTGGGGGCAGCAGCCTAGTTTCCTCTCATCCGTCTTGTGAGTTTGGACATTTTGAATAAACAGCGATTGCGGAAGTCAGACTTGCTTACACAAGCTGTTCCCAGGTACATCTTCAGTCTTCCTCACCAAATGTAAACAAGGAAGCATCCTTGTTATTTTTAGACAGGATATTTACATATTTTTTTTCAGAGAGCTCTCTGTCTCTCTCTTGTGCTTTTAAGCCCATTCATAACATTTGTGTTTATTAAGATCTCAAAACACTCCCTGTTGTTTTGCTTTGTTTATCCAATCTGCAGTCTTCCAACTTGTAACCTGTCTTTGGAAACATGCAATCATTTTGTCACCACACAACACATTTGTTTACTTATACTAGCAGTCTGATTCTGCAAAGAATTTTATTCATATTGTAATTGTGAATGCATAAATGTTTAGGGCTAAGGTTGAAATAGTAATGGCGTGCTTAATTCGAATTGCTCGTGTTCTGCTTGAGCTGCTTTTAAATTTGCCGACTATATTTGCTCTTCAGGAAGTACAGGTAGTCCTGGAGCTACGGCCATGATTGAGCCCTGAATTTATGTTGACAAGTAAAACATTTGCTAAGTGAGTTTGCCCCATTTTACGACTTTGCTTGCCACGGTTGTTAAGTGGATCATTGCATTTGTTCAGTTAGTAATGCGGTCGTTCAGTGAATCTGGCTTCTCCCATCGACTTTGCTTGCCAGAAGGTCTCAAAAGCAGATCACATGATCCTGGGATGCTGCGACCATCATAAACATGAACCAGGTGTGAAGCATCTGAATTTGGATCATGTGATGCAGCAGTGGTCATAAGTGTGAAAAACGGTCATAAGTCGCTTTTTAAAAGTGCCGTTGTATCTTTGAACCATCGCTAAATGAAGTCGAAGATTACCTGTATATTATAACATCTAGCCAATTCCTTAGGTTCTCCTCTGGAATATTGTAGATGATCATGAACCTTACTCGATGCCCTAAAATATAAATGGTATCTCACATACCTTTAGTCTGCAATGTGCTGTACCTTCACATATTTTTCAAAAAATGTTCTTTCCAGAAGAGAGAAATTCTATGCATTGTTTACAGACTGTATCACCGCAGATTATGCGTGTTTTCCCTTGCTTGATTTAGTTTCTGCTGGTCATATGAGTGGAATTAGCAGTATATGGCAGTGATTGCTGAGAGATTTCCTAGTGCTTTTCTACCTGATGCTGCCTGGTATTCCGGAGAGTTGGGATGTATAGCTCCCCCCCCCCACCCCAAATANGTTGGGATGTATAGCTCCCCCCCCCCCACCCCAAATAATCTGAGAATCTTGCTTAATTTGGCTGTGCATCAGATTGTCCTGATGTATAATTTCAGGAAAGGTGTTGCTGTTCTTCAGAAGAACTCCTGGGAAGTTCTGGAGCAACTAGTTGGAGGTGTGAAAGGATGGTTTTAAAGATTCATGGGTGCAAAGAAGGACGGAATGAGTTGACATCCCAGTGACTTCTGCAAGGCAAGCCCTTATCGTGGTAGAATGTTTTTCATCCAGCAAACAGGAAGCAGGAAAAGAACAGCCTGCTGCAGGTCAGAGGCAAAGGCAGCAGAAAACTGAACTCAGAAAAATGAGGCCCTGCTAAAGGCTGCAGCGGGGCTGAGAGCTTGGTTGACATCTTGACTTTTTGCAAGACAGAGCCAGAAAGTAATGAGGAACTGAAGAGGAGAGCCAAGTGGAGAGAAGTGGCAAAAAAAAAAAGAACATCCCTTGCTTTGATGCAGCATATTTAATAGAGTGTTAATTTTCAATTCTGTTGTCTGGTGAAGCTACTGTTGTCTCCAGGAGTTGATGCACAAAGTCTCAACTCCACCTCCTTGGATGGGAGACTCACCACTCTGGCCTAGAGCCAAGACTCGTATCTCACCCACTGCCTTTCCCTTCGTATTTTTAGACTGTCCAGAGTGATCGGCTATCTAAAAGCATTAGCTTCCCTCCCTTCTTTCCGAGCTCTCTCCCTCATGTGAATCTCACAGGCGTGTTTGATTCTCTGGGAGGCCCCCTTGAGAAAGCACATTAATTGGGAAGTGAAAATGGTGCCAGAACAGTAGTTGATAAGGAAAATAATAATCTGGAATAAACACTCTCACAGCCAACTCCCTGAAAATTAAAACAGGAGGAATTCCATCACAGCTACAGCCTACTCAAGAGATAAAAAAATTGCTCTCTTTTGCTGCTGCTCTTGTGTAGATGTGCTGCTCCTTCTGGGGTGTAAGAGCTAGAAAGTGCCTCACATACCCTTTGGTTCTTTATATAAGTCTGTGAGTAAAACGAACGTCATGCTTAATATATGCTCACAGGTGTCTTCCAGGGTCTTTTTCCATTTGACACTTGAACGTTTTATTACTTCAAAAATTACATTTTAAGCCCAAAGTGGTCATGAAGTTCCAAACATAATTGATGCTTATTCCTTCCTTTTTTTCCTGGAACAAAAGAAGCCATAATCAGTCAAATTCTCATTAATTAGCCCAGAGATGATATAAGGTGAGCAAATAATGTGAGGAAGCTAGCAGAAGAGATCACACGTGGGCCAAGAAAGGGAGGGGCTTTAGGAAACTAGGTTTGAGGGGCCTACCCCGACTTTCCATGTGTGTGAGTAAAATAAGTTGTACATGGTGTTAACTTCTCTTAATCTCATTGATTAAAAGCTTGCTTAATTAATTAACAAGAGGGTTAATTAATCAATCAATTAATCAACAAGATTAATTATTAATTTGTTGATTAAAACTGCAAGTATCTGCTCTCATTTCTTAACACCGAAGGGCAATAAGAGTGAAGGAAGAATCTTATTCTTTGAATTTGATTGTCATCTGGCACTGCTGATTAGATCAGTTACAGGAGCCTCCCTCTTCCTGACCATTGTGGCTGATAATTTTCTTCCACAGGCACCCTAAATTTACCCCTTTCTTGTCCACCTGTGTTGAGTAGCCTGGGAGTACGTACCCAGAAGGTGATGGCTCTTGTGCACTCAGTTATGCAAACCTTAATTTTGCTTAATAAGGTAAACTAAAATTATGATTGGAATTGTTTTGAATGAAATGCTGTCTGGACAGATAGTTATTATATAACACTGATTGAAGGACTTGTAACTTCTAGCTGGGTCATCATTTTTCTGCCTTACTTTAAAAGCATTTTATCCATCTTTCTATTGCACCCTCTGCGTAACACAATCAAACACCTGAAGAGATAAAGAGGGCTTGTAAACTACTGTAAACCTAAATTTCCAAACTGCTGTGAATTAGAATGCATTGCTAGAAAAAACAAGTCAGAATGTGACCTGAAAAATCAACGTTCCAGTTTCTTCTTTCATTTTCTGGTTGCTGCTTTCCCATTTCATGGCACATTTATTTGTTAATTTATCTGCCACTCATCTCACTATCCAGAGCGACTTACAAAGGTGTGTTTTTCTGTCCTTGCAGGCGCAACCTGACTAAATTGTCTCTGATCTTCAGCCACATGCTGGCAGAACTGAAAGGCATATTTCCAAATGGACTCTTCCAAGGAGACACTTTCCGAATCACGAAGGCAGATGCAGCCGAGTTTTGGAGAAAAGCCTTTGAGGAGAAGTATGTACAATTTCCAAAATAAGCTTTTAGGCTTCCGGAAGTTCTTCAGGCAACCCATAACTGGAGTGGTTTGTCTCTCGTGGTTTTACCACACCCAACTTATGTGAGATGGAACCCCAGAGCTACTAGACTGTCAAAGCTGGGTGAAGGCATTCAAGTATTTCTTTGAAATTATCTGACTGTAGCCCCCACTCTTGTAGGATTAAAATCCACACACACAGAGCTTTATGATAATTTTTAGCCTTGCCCTTTCCTTGATATAGAAGGGTTGACTTCAGAGAGTAAATTTGTTCATGGTTGATTTGTGGAGGAATTGATGTTTCATTTGGCTTCAACAGGCTACACTGCCATAACTTGAGATGTTTATCTCTGGAGATTATTTTTGATCGTATTCCAGATTCAAGCTTTTTCCCATATGAAATACGCATAGCATATCTGCAAATTAAGACTTATGAAATATGTGCACTCATAACCTTGCCTGCAAGGAGTTGGTCTTCCTTCATTACTTCCTTTATTTAGTATCTCAGTACAGTTATTTGGATGTCAAAAATCTTGTTTAGATGCAGTTATATGACATTCCTTTATCCTGCTGTTATGTCAATAGCTGCTTTAACCAGTTATTGAACAAATGAAGGATTATAACTGATGTTTTCTGCTTTCAGTAATTGTACATTGTTTCTCTCAAAGCAGTTCATGTATCTGCATTTGTGTACTTCCATTCTTGTGGTTGTGAATCCATATGCATGGACAAAAGGCCCATTAACACTGATGGTTTTAAAATCAATTTATGGGAAATGGTATAATGTCCAGTGTCAGGAATGATGTGTGCTTTGAATATTTATGACTAGAAAGCATGAGTGGGACAGAGCTGTTGAGTTGATGTCTTGTTCAGGGACTTCCCAGAACAAAGCCATTTTAAGATGTGTGGACTTCAACTCCCAGAAGACCCCTGGGAATTGAAGTCCACACATCTTAAAATAGGCAAGGTTAGGAAAAGCTATTGTAAATAAATATGATTGGCTCCTCTAGGAAGACAACACTGGGTGAAAGAAGTCTTTTGTTTGATTTAGCAGATGTTTTAAGTCACTATGATGCAAAAAACCCCATGCCTCCCTCCCTCCCTCCCTCCCTCTCTCTCTCTCTCTCTCTCTCTCTCTGTCTCTCTGTGTGTGTGTGTGTATGTATGTGTGTGTGTGTGTGTGTGTGTGTGTGTGTATATGTTTTTTTAAGCTCTCACGGGTACTTACATTTGTGCTGTTTAGCTTCCTTCGGGTATTATCCCACGTCATTGTAGTTCTGTTAAAGTTGTAGCTCATTGTAGTTCTGTTAAAGTTGTAGCTCATTGTAGTTCTGTTAAAGTTGTAGCAACGTTTCAGCAGAATCTCATCTGCCATCATCAGGCTTCTGTGTTGAGTTTGCACATACAAACAGATGAGATGAGATTCTGCTGAAACGTTGCTACAACTTTAACAGCACTACAATGTCGTGGGATAATACCTGAGGGAAGCTGAACAGCACACATGTAAGTACCCACGAAAGCTTAAAAAAAACCAAATATCTATCTATCTATATCTATATCTATCTATCTATCTATCTATCTATCTATCTATCTATCTATCTATCTATCTATCTATCTATATATCTTTATCCTATTGTTAGGACGATTGTCCCATGGAAAACCTTCCGCCAAGCATTACATGAAGTCCACCCCATCAGTTCCGGCCTGGAAGCCATGGCATTGAAATCAACCATTGACCTGACATGCAACGATTACATTTCAGTGTTTGAATTTGATATTTTTACCCGTCTATTTCAGGTAAGCTTTTTTTCTTTTTTATTGTTAAGCCACAATTTCGCCAAAGACAGACGTTGGTTCACCACTGAAACAGCTTTTTCCTCCTTCTGTTGAAATGATCGATCTTCCTCTCCCTGACTTGTACAGCCTCAACCTTCAAATGTTACTTCTCTCCATCTACTGGCTTCCTTGCCTCCCGAATCTGTCTGGCTTCTACTGTCTGTTGGGATTTTTGGGATCAGGAAGGATTGATAACCTGGCATGGGGGATAGCTTTGAAAAGAAAAATAGCCATGCCCCATTAGAATGCCATTAAATTCTCTGCTGCTATTTGAAATGTAACGGTTGGGGTTGAATGTGACTGAAGTCAATTCACGGAGGGGATGTGACTGCAGGGGAAGTGGAATGAATGAGCCATGATTGGAAAGGCTGTTTCCTTGTTGAAGTAACTCCCTACCTTTTCACCCTCCCCTCAACCCAGCCCTGGTCTTCTTTGCTTCGAAACTGGAACAGCCTTGCAGTGACTCATCCTGGCTACATGGCATTCCTGACCTACGATGAGGTCAAAGCCCGGCTTCAGAAGTTCATTCACAAACCTGGAAGGTGAGTGCTTCAAGGCAGCCTTTCTAACCTCCACTCATGTTCTGGTTAAGCGTTTTATATATCGAAAATAATTGATGCCAGGGATGTTGTAAATTTGAAATGCCATAATTTGGCATTTGCAGGGTTAAACACATTGATGATTAATATATTTGTTAATCCAATTTAGATACCACTCATCTTACTAACTGATAGATTCTGGGTGAGTTTACAAAATCATAAGTTTCTTCCAGGCTTAATCATTCTTCAGTAGGAATGCCCCAATAGGATGATCAAGCCAACTTAGAATAGCCAAGAAGTAAGGGCCATGCCAATTAATACACATTGAAAGAAGCATTCAGATTATTATGATTACCAGGATAGGGCAAAAGAGATTTTCTGCTGTGCTGTCACTCAAAAAAGGCTTTATATGTAGGATGTTCACATTTGTGTTTGTTCAGCTATCAATGTATCTTTTTGTTATTTTAGTTATATTTTTCGTCTGAGTTGTACCCGACTTGGTCAGTGGGCAATTGGCTATGTCACTGCAGATGGAAACATCCTCCAGACAATTCCCCACAACAAACCTCTTTTTCAAGCACTGATTGATGGCTTCAGGGAAGGCTTGTGAGTAACTTCTTTTTGCAACGTCTCATAAGTTCTTTTTTCAGATAAGGTGCCTAATACAGGCAATCCTTGATTTATGATCGCTGCTGAGCCCAGAATTTTGTTTGTAAGCCATTGTGATCATAAGTCAAATCATCCTGTGCTGGACTTGATTTTTATGATGTTTGTTAACCAAGTTACCACAGTCATTAAGCGAATCACATACTTGTAAATCATAATCCCGCTTAACCAGTGATCATTTTTCCCCCTGTAAGAAGGGCAGAAACTCTCAAAATGCAATTACATAAGCATAGGGCTGTGCAGCAGTCCTAAGGACGGGCCATAAATAACATATTTTGAGTCTATCATAACATCAAAGACTACCATGTTTTCCAGAAAATAAAACCCTGTCTTTTTTTTTTTTTGCCACCCAAAAAGGCACCAGGTCTTATTTTCGGGGGATGCCATCCACTGAATAACCTCACTTGCACGCGTCACCCTTGGCTTTCTTTTTGGTGTCAGAGACTTTCAGGAACTTCTTCTGTGGCCGGTAAGGCTTTCCTGAGGCCTCTGCAGCCAATAATGGAGCTCTAGATCGATCCGGAGCTTTGTTCTCAGCTTCAGAAGCCTTCAGGAAACCATGGCCAGCCTTGCTGGCTGCAGAAGAAATGACCCAGCAAGGCAGGTGTCTGGGTGTGTGAGGTCTGACTACAACTGTCCAAAGGGAAGTAGTAGAGCAGCTCCACCTCCCCATCCCTACTCTAGCTTAACTTTTACCCATGCACTCTGGAGTGGGCAGGATTAATTAGGGCTTGGGTTTTTTTTTGGGGGGGGGAGTATGGCTTATATTGGGTGCACATGTAAAAAAAATCAAACTGGGACTTATTTTCAGGGTAGGTCATATTTTCGAGGAAACAAGATAGTTAAGCAACCAGTTGTAAGGCGAGGACTCCCTGTAGTTGAAGAATGGAAAGGAATTCAGTCTGTTCTACCAAAGCTGCAGAACCTCTGAAACTCCTTGGCTCTTTCTCTGAAAGCCAACAGGGTCCTTGTGCTAGTCCTAACATAACCTGCCTTATCAGGCACCTGGATTCAAGGTTTTGCACAGTCCTTCGATACGCAACCGGTTGAGTTTCTCTTTCCAGCCCTGTGGCGTTTGACAGATAGGCATCAGTAACAAACCACAGCAAGATCAAAAAGAGGGCAGGTGTGTCAGTGCCTCGTTGTGCAAAAAGAGGCAGTTGGGAACTTGCACGGCCATCTCTGATGCCAGTGGGAGTGTGGCCTCAGGTGCATGTGACTTCCTTCCCCAAGCCACCAAGAGCAAACCGGTGCAAGCTGCTTTTAAGTGCCAGGCCTGCGATTGGCTAAAGCTGGTTGAGCAGCAGTTTTGGCTCTGAGCAGCTCGAAGCTGAGAGACCTTTTCCATTTTTTCATCGGCAGGGGAATCACAACTCAGACTTTTGTTTATTTTCTCACATTTGGGGCCTTGTAAGGTCTCTTCCTAATTAAGTTTTATCTCCTAATTCAGCCCTCTGCAAGAATGCCATCTCTCCCATTTGTCTGAGCCTCTGCTCTGCTCAGCTGTATCTTTCTTTTAAAAGAAATAATTTTCCCATCTCTCCTCTAGTTACTTATATCCCGATGGAAGAAACCAGAATCCGGACCTGACCGGCCTGTGTGAGCCCACACCCCAGGACCACATTAAAGTCACCCAGGTGAACGGAGATCATTCCTTCTTCTCCATTCCTTCTATCTAGTCCAGGGGGTTTCCCACACTTGCCAACCTTTAAGGCTTGTGGACTTCAATTCCCAGAATGCTCTGGCTGAGGAATTCTGGGGGTTGAAGTTCGCAAGCCTTAAAGTTGCCAAGTTTGGGGACGCTTCATCTACTTCCTACAGTTAAAAAAAAAAAAACATGGGAAGTACACAGAGGGATGTGCAGGGTGGATTTAAATTGCTAGTAAAAAGGTTTGATTTAAATTTATTTGATTAAAATCATAATTTTCAAAAAGCAACTGTCATCTCTGTCCCTCAGCAGCTCTGTCTCTCTGTCCCTTTGACCCGCTGTTGACTCACCAACAGTCCCAATATTGCAGAATATACAGTCTCATGCTACATAACTAAGCTCCATTTCACGCTGAATAACTAAATGATTAATGTATCTTAAATAGAAAACTATTCTAGATAGATTTTTACTCCAAAAGCATTTGATTAAAATAAATTTGATAAAAATAAAAAAATACGATTTAATTTTTTTAAAAATCCACTTTTTAAATTAAAAAAAACCCCATTGATTTGTATCCACAGTGGGTATGTGTGGAGTCCACATTTGGAGAAAAGGGGATTGAACAGGAGAACTGGGGAACATGGAATTAGAGAGCACTTTCTTTTTTAACAGATTTCCTGTCTTTTTCAACGCCTGCACTTTGAAATCCTTGCAGCCACGATTTAAGAATCACACCCTGTTCCATTAACGATATTCCTACTTTTTGAAATAAGTGGTCATCGATGGATTTTTTAAAAAAATGCATTGCAAGCTCTCACCTTTCCGTGGCCCTTGTTGAAGCTGAGCTTTTAAAAGGCTGTTTCCAGGAGGGTGTTTTTAAGATGTGTCCCTTTCTTACCTTCAGGAGCAATACGAACTCTACTGCGAGATGGGCTCCACTTTCCAGCTCTGTAAAATCTGTGCCGAAAATGACAAAGATGTGAAGATAGAACCCTGCGGGCACCTCATGTGTACCTCTTGTCTCACGTCATGGCAGGTATGTGGGGTCGCCCCCTGTCAGAGTAAACATGGCCCTCTGCAGCCCCTACAGAAAGTGGCACCTGGCCCAGTTTGCCTGGCTGGGCATGTTGCATCATCACTGCTGTCACCAGCTTTGCAAAAGACACCTAGAATGGGTGTTTTTCCTCTAGGCTGTGTCAACCGTTATGCAGTTGTGCTCCAGTGTGTTTGTGCAGTGAAGGAGGCAAAGGTATTTGTGTCTGTCTGCCTGTGTGCAAGGGAGGGAGGGAGGGGGGAGAGAGAGAGAGAGAGAGATGGTGTGCTCATAAGGCCTCTAGTCATACATTCAGACAAGTTAATCCTATTTCCTACTGCAGTAGCAAGTTACAAGTTTTTCTCTCTCTCCCTCTTTTCTCTTCCTTCTTTCCTCCCTCCCTCCTGTGTGCCAAGATAATCCTGCAGCCACAATCCATGGGGTGGCCCTGAGTGAATCATGTGGTCCTGCTCTCTGTTTGCAGGAATCGGAGGGGCAGGGATGCCCATTCTGCCGCTGTGAAATTAAAGGCACGGAGCCCATTGTGGTGGACCCTTTCGATCCCCGAGGAGGGGGAGGGCTTCTGAGGCAAGGGGCAGAAGGAACCCCCTCTCCAAATTACGACGATGATGATGACAGAACGGATGAATCCCTGTTCATGATGAAAGAGCTGGCTGGTGCAAAGGTACGACTGCACTGATTGTCTCCTCCATGGAAGTAAGTAATATAAATTGGGATGGGATGGGAACGGATGGATAGATAGGAGGGAGGCAGCCAGCCAGTAAGGTCTTCAGAATGATAGTCTTCACAGACCCTGAACCTGCCTTCAGTTTGACCCCTTTAAATCTTATGAACCAGGTTTGCATGTGTTTTCTAGCATTTGGTTTCAGACGGTTGTCAGCCTTCCACTTTAATTAAAAGTCTCTATTGTCAATATTAATGTCTATAATCGGCAGTCAGCTGCAAGTTCTGCAGTAAAATGTTGCAGTGAGTAGTCCTATCCATTCTGCCTGCTCTCTATCCTGATAATGTTTCATCCCAGCAGCCATGCAGAGCTCAAGTTGGCATGGTGTGTGTGTGTGTGTTTTCTTGGGTTTTGCGTTTTTTTTCATTCGGCTGCCCCACAGCTGAGCTTGTCAGTCCTGTCTCCTTGTGCTTGAGTGTCCTGGTTAGCCATGCATCTCTTTGAGTCTCTTCTTGAATAATGAATTCACGACCAGCTTGGAAGACGTAGCCTTTGCTGGAGCTGCCATTGTCTGTTGATGTACCTCCTTTGATTGGCATAATAGATGGACCCATTTTGTTTTCTGCTCTCCTGGAAACCTGTTAATGATTTCTGGGATTGTTGTGCCTCAGCAGAGACCAGTTCTGGGTCTGTGGCCAAATATCAACAGGCCTGTGCCCTCAGCTTCTGGCTGTCCTTAAGGTGACCATCTATCACCTTTAAAAACTATGCCCTTGGCTAGTCCAGTTCAAGAACAGTATGCAGATGAATCGGTGACAGAACAGGCCTTGTTATTCCTGAGATACTGTATTGGAATGAACAGGAAGGAAGATGTTATGGTTTGCCGGGAGCCGGTGCAGATGGCAGTGGAATCGGACAGTGGGGAAGAATGGGGACCAGTCAGGGAGTCTGGGGAGGACTCAGACGAGGGTCCTGCGTCCAATGCAGAGATGTGGCCAGGACCATCTGGGAGTGGGGTGCTGCCTTCGGAGCCTCCGGAGTCTGGCAGCAGTGAGGCAGAGGACCCGGGGAGCCTGTTCCCAGTGTGTGTGTGCACAGAGCTGCTAGAAGGTGAAAGCAGCTGAAGCAGAAGGGGCGACTCAGGAGTAAGGCTGGGAGGTGATTGCCCCTCCCATAAGGCATAGAAGTCAGGCCAAGATGACGAACCTTTGCAGGAAGCAAAGTAGTTCGATCGGTTCAGAGTCATCCTTGAAGCTCTTTATACTTTGGTTGGTTTTTTTTGTACTTCGGTTGGTTTCTTTTCTAGTTCATCTGAAACTAAAAACGTCTTCACTGGATCTCCTCTTGGCCTCTCTTCAGGTGGAACGTCCTCCTTCTCCATTTTCAATGACTCCCCAGGCAGCACTTCCGCCGGTACCTCCACGGTTGGACCTTCTGCAGCAGCAGCAGCGGGTGCCCAACCCACCTGGAGCTTCAAGCCCAGGAACCACTTCCAAGGTACCGGAACTTATTAGACTGATGAGGTGCCCTTTGAAAAACGCCTTACCTGAAATGGACCAATGGAAGAGAGCCTTTGTAGCTGAGGGGTTGAACTGTGGTATCCTTGGTGCTTTCTTTCTTGAAGATGTTTTGTTACCCAACTGGGTAACATCTTCAATGCTACATGATGTCAGCTAGCACTTTATGTTACCTGGCTGGATAATGAAGCGTCTAAAGAAAACATCCACGCTCAGAAAGCTCCAAGGATCTCACGCTATTTTCATTGTGTTGGGCTTGATTAATTTTCTTCAGTGACACTGTGGACTTTTCCACTTTCCCTCTTCTTGATAATTCAAATTCCAGCTGATGTATTTGTTGAGTTAAATGATAGCCTTGATGGACTGATTTTTCAGCCTGGCTCCTACTTCTTCTTGCCCAAGTTAACAGCATGTTGTGGTTCCTTACAAACTTTGGGCTGAGTCACCTTTCCTCTATAACTTGCCTGTTATAATCTAATCATTGTTTTATCGGTGGCTGGAAACTTCTGATGTGGCCTTTCTGACTTTTTGGATACATATAAAAACATGAACGTGTGATCCATGGCTTTGATGATTACACAGGATTATAGAAGGAAGGATATTATGATTTAATTTTAGTGTATCTTAATCTCGGTGACTTTAAGATGTGTGGACTACAACTTCTGGAATGCCATGGCTGGCTGGGAGATTCTGGGGGGTTGAAGTCCACGCATCTTAAAGTCACCAAGAGAAACTGCTTCAAAGAGAAAGGTTAAAATATCATTGTACTTGGAAAGCTTTCCCTTACTTTATAGGCTGTACCTGGTTCTCTCCACAAAGACAAACCTCTGCCGATCCCACCAACTCACCGAGATCTTCCACCACCTCCTCCTCCAGACAGGCCCCATGCCATTGGGGCAGAGTCTCGGTCTCAGAGACGACCCTTGCCTTGCACTCCAGGAGATGGTCCTTCCAGGGACAAGCTGCCCCCCGTGCCCTGTAACCGTCAGGGAGAGCTCTGGCCCTCGCGACCCATGTTGAAGGCTCCCACTGAAGCCTGGGCCAATAGGGAGTTGAAGAACCGCCATTCCCTCCCCTTCTCGCTGCCTTCTCAGATGGAGGCCAGGGTGGAGCCTCACAGACTGGGCAGTACTCTGAGCCTGGACACTCCTGTGGTGAGTGTGTGTGGGTGTGCCAGGCTTCCCATGGGGAGGAGGTGGGGGTCTTATCCCCGTCCATGAACCATTTCCAGTATAACACACCCCTATTGCGGCACCAGGTCACTGGAAGGGACAAGTCTTCAGGCCCTTTCAGAAAGCCAAAGGGTGCATGCAGATCTCACCTCCAGGGCATGATGTTTGAGTGGACGGAAGCCACGGTGGAAAAGGCTCTTCCCTTGGACCCCGCCAGTCAGAATTCCTTGGCCAATGGGCTCTGCAGCATAATCCTTCTACCCCTTCTTTTCATTTATGAAATTTGTAAGAGCTATTAAAATGCCAGGCGCAAAAGAGTAGGTCCACACATAAGGTCCACTTAAATTGGTTTATTGCTGCTCATGGTTATGCACAGGACTGGAATGGTGCAGTGGCCTAGAGGTGGAGCTGTCACCTCACAATCAGGAGGCTGTGAGTTTGATCCTAGAGAAAGGCAGATATTTCTCTCCCCCCCCCCCCCCCCCCC